>CAUYQV010000315.1:0-13306 GCA_963574575.1 Galagoides demidoff
GTGGTCCCAGCTACTTGGGAGGCAGAGGCAGGAGACTCGCTTGAGCCCAGGAGTTGGAGGTTGCTATGAGCTGTGATGCCATGGCACTCTACCCAGGGGGATAGCTTGAGGCTCCGTCTCAAAAAAAAAAAAAATAATAACCCTGCCTACAAAAGACTATGGCACATTGTACCCATGTTTTTTGTGTGGATTACAACTTTTAATGTCTTTCTCTTACTATTCCACTTACTCTGTTGTCTTTGCTTATTTCTTTTTCACCAACCATTATATATCAATTTTTCCAAAACAACTTATTTGTCTCCATCTGTTTTTGCTCTCTCTACTTTTCAGATAAATTACTCCGCATAAATGATTTTACATAATTTATGCACAGATAAATTCACAATCTGTATCTCTAAACTTCATTTGTATTTCAGACGTAAGCTTACACAGACTTACTAGAAATATTCACCAGACACTTTAAACATGGCATATTTCTAACCATCGTCATTGTATTTTCCCTCCAATCTAAATACATGCTCACTCCTTTACCTCTTATTGAGTGCCATCTATTTCTTCTCCTCTTAAGCTTCTAGAGTTATAATTGACCATTCATTGCCCTTCCATATCCATACATTATTCCTCATCCAGCTCAATTATATTTCCAAAATATCTATTAAATGTTCTTATCCTCTTCATTCCTACTGAATGAAGGGAATAATTTACTGAATAATTAACTGTTAAATACTGAATAATTGACATCAATTATCTACTGAATTGTTTTTTAAAGCACCTTCATTATGGGTTACATTATTAATATATTTTCTTTTATTAAACCTTTTTCACAATTATTGAGACATTTATATTTTTAAATCTAACTAGATTTGCGGAACTTGCCTGTATAGGGTACATATAAAGCTGAAATAATACTCTGAAAACATGTGGTACCATCTTTCAACATGCCTTATGTATGTTTGCCAGATAACATATGTATTTATATAATTATATATGATTACTATATAATATATACAAAAATAAATAAAATGTATTTACATGTGTAAATATATGTGTATGTATGTGTGTGTGCATCTATCTATCTATATGTTAATCTAGTCACTATACCTGGTTACTAGCACAGAGCTCCTCAAACATTTGGAATTTCCTGAATGATAGGGGGGTCTTTTGTTATTTATAACAAATGCCTTGCTACCATATCTGAGTTTAGATGAGTAGTTCCTAGATAGTTTCAGGATTGATGGACTGATTGCCATAAGAATCAAACACATGATTAGACAGAGTTGTAACTTTCAGTCTGCCCTAGTCCTAACATTGAGGAAAGGAAGAGGGACTAGAGATTGAGATCAAGTACCAATGGTCAATGATTTAATTAATCATGCCTACATAATGCAATTTAGTTAAATGTTCCTGAACAAAAAGTTTGAGGAACTTCTGGGTTGTTAAATATAGTGATGTGCTAGGGTGGTGCCACACCTGGGAGAAGGGCACAGAAACTCTGCACACCTATGGCCCTCTATAGTTGTCCTATGTGTCTTTTATATGGTTGTTCCTGAATTTTATCCTTTATAATAAAATATTATTTATAACACTTTCTTTTGGTTTTGAGTCATACTAACAAATTATCAAACTTGGGTAGTGTCATCTGAACCAAATGTAGAATCTGTTGGTCGGAAGTACAGCTTGGCCCTGGGACCTGCAATTGACATTTAAAGTGAGGACAATCTTGTGGGACTGAGGCCTTGTAAGTTGTGGAGTCTGTGCTAACTCTTGAGTAGTTAGTGCCAGACTTCAATTGAATTGATTAAGAAAGTGTCAGAATATTGAGAATTGCGAATTGGAACAACATTTTTGCTGTCAGAAAAAAAAAAAAAACAACAAGCATTTGATGCCAAAACACATGGGGTTGACAGAACGGGTCTGACTCATGCAAACATGGTTTTAGAAGAAAGAGTATGAAAGGGCTCAGGATGAGGAAACTTTGATCCTGGAATGGGATGATACAGGGTATCAAACCCTTTCTCTCTCTCTTTTTTTTTTTTCCATTGGAAGAATAAGAGTTGTCTTGGGCTACACATTAAATACACATAAACTAATGAAAGATGATTAAGAAGGAGGAAAGAAATAAAGAAAGAAAACAGATAAACAAAAACAAGTCTTCACAACATAGACATGGCCTGTAGGCTTCAGGTTGGATACTCCTGGCTTTAGACATTTAGGCTATTGGGATGAAGTTGAATGCATTTTGCCTGTGAGAAAGACTGAATTTGGGTGAGTCCAGAGGATAGAGTGTTATGGGCTGCATTGTTTCTCTTCAAAATTGAAATGTTGAAACTCTTAACCCCCAGTACCTCAGAATGTGACCATATGTGGAGCTAGAATATTAGTATTTGAAGAAAAAAGTAATTAAGGTTAAGTGAGGTCATAGGAATAGGCCCTAATTCAATCTGATCAGTATAAGAAGAGGAAATTTGGACACACAGAAACACATCAAATGTACACAGGCATAGAGAAAAGACCTAGGAGGACACAATGAAAAGGCAGTTATCCAAAAGTCAAGAAGAGAGGCCTAAAAAGAAACCAAAGTCTACTGACACTTTCATTTTCAAATGCCAGCATCCAGGTATATGGGATATTAAATTTCTATAGTTTGAACCACCAAGTCTGGGGGTATTTTGTTATGGCAGCCCTAGCAAACTAATTCATCAGGTTATTTTTGAGGGAACAGCCACCCTTGTATTAACTCTAGGTAGTTAATGTCAGCATTGAAAGATATTTTCCTTAACTTGTGAAGTCTGTATTGAATTTGGGTTGTTGGTACCAGACTTGAATTTAATTTGGGGGCATCCAGATGGTATCAGAGTTGGGAATAGTAGGAATGACAATATATTTGATGTTTACTATGGGTTGAATGTTTGCATCCTGTACATATTCATATCCTGAAACTTGATCTCTAAGGTGAGAGTATTTGGAGGTTAGAATTTTGAGTGATAATTAGGGTTAGATAGGCCGTGAGAGTAGATCTTCCATGCTATGCTAGGATTAATGGCCCTTATGAAGAAATGGAGTAACCACAGCTTTACGTCTCTGCCATATGAAGATGCAATGAAAAGGCAGCCATCTGAGAACAAGCAAGAGAACCCCCACTAAGAACCTGACCATGCTGGCACTCTGATCTCAGACATTTAACATCAGAACTGTGAAAAATGAGTTTGCTATTTAAACTACCCAGTCTGTGATATTCTCTTACAGTAGCCTGAACTGACTAAGACAATGTCAGAAAAAAAGAATGGTAACCAGGAGACTTGTATGTAGCATTATATCTTCAGTGGGAAGAATATATACACACAGTAACCAAAATGGGGAGGCAGAAATGGTCTTACTTATCATAATTTCCAATGATCCACTGGGGAACAGTTTGCTTTTGGTCCCTACAATTCTGGGGTTGGTAGAGAGATGGAAGTCTCAAAGTGGATGGAACTTTGCTGTTTCCCAGTAAATTATAACATACAGCTACCAACAGGACATCATGTACTTCTTATTCAAAGAAAAAATAGGCCAGAAAAAAATCTATCATTGGTTGCAGGGATGATTTACTCTGGTAGCAGGAGGGAGGAAGTTAGACTACTTTACACAACTTTTTGTGAGAATTTTATGGAATGCAGAAGATTCACTTGGGTTCCTCTTAGTATCCCCTTGCCCCATGAATGGACGGACACAGGAAGAACAGGAATCGGAAATGATGTGATTACTAGGGGCTTAGAATTCTCAGGCATGGAATTTGGAGTTATGCCACTATTGAAGCTCCCAAGGCCTGCTGAGATGGAAGCTAAGGATGAGGGCAATTTAGAATGAGTAGTGGAGGAAGGAGAGCATGAGAACTAGTTGCAGTCCTGATACCAACTGCAATAATAGGTTTGTTCCACAAGCCTCCTTCTAATTATTTCATCAAGAAGAGAAGTTCAGGAAAACTGTGTGGAAGCTGCTGTCCTAATTTGCACAGAAGTGCATCTGTGTAATATTGTACATATGGTGACTGTGGCCTCCATGGTGGTGCGCTATATAGATTTTTCTCTTCAAAAAATACCTGCCTCAGAGAGCATAGTGAGCTCAGGGACTCCAACCGCCACATCTTCAGAGCTGCAGTGATGGTTGTCGAAGGCCACTTTCCCTCTATAAAATCTTAAGCACATGATTGAGCATGTTCATGAAGAACTCCTCTAATAGGCAATCTTTACTCAGGGATTTCTATTAGACATGGTTAAAGCTTTCTTAGAACTTTACTGTAGTCTGAATCTTTCTCAACCCACTATTTTTTTCTTCTTTCTCCTTCATTTACAGAAATTTCCCAGAATTAATTTTTTGCAGGTCTAATACTCTCTTGCTATCTTTTTTTCAGGAGACAAAAACTGACATACTATATAATGGTATCTCTGAAGCCATTTGGAACTACATTTCAGAAGTGCTAAGCTTTTCATGGCATCACGCATTTATATAGCTGTTTCTTCATGGGGTTTCTTCATATCTATATTTATATAATCTCTATCTATCTATCTATCTATCTATCTATCTATCTATCTATCTATCTATCTATCTATCCTGTCATCTATATATCTATCTATCTGTCTATATCTTGCCTTTCCTCTGTGCTTGATAAACCATTAAAGACAAAATTATTACTGGAGAATATGGGAAAGCATATTCGTGGGAATTCTAGAGGTACAATTTGCATTGATTTTAGATAGAATAAGTGATGGAAAGTTGAAACTGTACAGAGAGTGTACCAAATGCTGCCTTTATGTCAAGTAGTTAAATTGAATATGAAGGATAAAGCTGGGATAACTTCTGGAGAAAGGATTACAAAGGAAAGGATAAGTTTTGGAGTGTAGGTAGAAGAACTATTAACTTTTGACATTCGAAGGTGACAGTTTTTCCATGTTATATCAGGTAATCAAGCAAGAATTAATATGAATGCAAGAAAAATTGTGGAAAAAAATGAAGGAATTTGAATTTCTTTCTGTATTCCGGATATAGGCCTGGCTTCATAAAGGTACACATAGTACAGGGCCCTGTGCTTAGAAAGGGGTTCCATGACTGGAGTTGCCATCTTGAAATTCTTAATAACTTCATCTTTAAATTTTTGTTATTTTTTAACCTTAAAATTTCAGTTCATATGAGGGCCTGGGTCGTGCCACCTTCCTATCTCCCGAGGATGAGTTCTGAGCTTCCAGTTCCCTGCCTTTCATTCCCCACACCCCATGTGACTATACCCAGTGACCGCTGCTATAATTCTGCCTTAAAAAGTGACAGAGCTGCATTTGCCTTCCACCCTTGGAGGGGGATTGGGCATGATCATTAGGACAGCTGTTGAATGCATGGGTACAGTACCATGGGTCAAGGGAAGGCAATGACTTCCATTTCATGATTTGGTAGCTCTATGGAAAAATAAGAAGTGACTGGTCTCTTACCCAATCTTTGCACCAAATATGTCCTGGTACGAAATTTGCAATCCCTTGGAAGTTGCCTATTCACATTTTCTTGGGGTTGCATGCTTTTGGGAGAAGGGATCGACTTACCCACTTCTGATATGACCTTGCATTTTCATTTTTCACTGTCTCTCACAAATTATGTAGTCAATTCTGAATTGGCAAAGTGAGAAATCAAATTATTTTTTGAGAATGAGAGATAAGGCGGTAGAAAAGGTAGCCTGAAAAAAAGCATCCATTGTCTAAAATAGCATCTGTGAACGTTAGAAACAAGACATATTTATGACTATATTAAATTATATTACAACCATGATATCCTGGGTCTTTCTTTAGAATACGACAACTTCAGTTCACAAAGTTTCTAGAGTAACCTATGGAACAAATCATAAATGTGACCTAATTGTGAGTTGAACTTGTTTCTAAAATCCAAATACTCCAAGTATTGCTCCAAAATAACCTATGAGAATTATTTCTCCTATATTAACTAGGTATCCAATCATACATGAGGTGGGATGCTATACTCTAATTTACCTCTCACAATATCCAAAATCAAATTTTACAGCTAGTCAGATATATAACAGGAGAAAATGTGGAATAAGAGAGACTATCTGAGTGCACTTGAGGGAGAAGAAAAGAGTCAACTGGTTCTGCCTAAAAGAAGCTCTGTACCTAGGGTCTTATTATTTCTAGAATGGGAGGAAGGAAAGAATAGAGGAAGGCCTGAGAGAGAAGACTCATGTGGAATTAATATTCACTGACATCACTCAGTAACAAAAATTGTTAGCAAATGACCCATCACAGTAGTGACTATACAAAGGGAAGATATGTACAGGAAAGTGTTGAGAAATGATAAAGGGAACTAAAGTAAAGGATATTACAATAAATTAAGGAAACAGAAGGTTTGCTAACCTGTTTGATGAAGACAGTTGTGCTTAAAGATCAAGACTAAATCCTGTTTGAGAAACTCCAGTGGTGCTAATCACCATGTATGTAGGAATAGAAAGAGAGAGACAGTTATATTGATTCAGAGTTGCATTTTTTTCAGGGACTTACAATGGAAATAAAGAGGCAAGAAGATTAAAAAAAAAATGGCCAATGTATGGTTGCAGTTATGCTTCGAGTATTCTAGACCATATGGAAAGGAAGTGAATACAAGAGATAATGATAGATAAGAAATAATAGTCTACCTCAAGAAGAGGTAGAATAGCCAAGTTCTATTCTATAACCATGACAGTGGCAAATGACTGTCATTTGAGTTGAAAAAGTCTAAGAACTAAGATAATGAGGTATTAAAATAACTGTTCAAATAAATAATGAGGTCAAAATTTATGTTAAATACATAATAGGACTGAGCTAGCCACCAAAATTTCAATATTGAAGAGAAGGGACCAAGTTATTAAATATGAACAACAAAGGATAAATTACAACTTGCCCAATGTTAGAAACTTCAAAGGAGAGAGGGTTTTTCAAACAAAAGGGAGATCTTATATTACAAAGAAGTACTTGAGGAAAATTATGGTCAAAAACACTTTGCAATGAAAATGTTTGTTGGATTAGAGAGAATGAGCAACCACCACTGTAAAGGATTTCGGAAAAAACTGTATTCTCAGTACATTTTCAGGATTTATTTGAAGAAATAGTTGGAAACCTTGTTCAGTGAATAACTTAAAGATTGTTTGGGTTTTAACCAAAGAATTAGCCTCCACAAGACACAGTGAAATATTTTGGAATGGAAAGAGTCAGCAAGCATTTGATTGTGGGTAGAGAAAATAGCAGTGACGAAAAGAGAGAAAAGTGTTGCTCACTGAAGGGATTTAAATTTTGTCGGTGACGAAAGATGACAAGGTGTCAAGGAGCATCTCATCTGATTGGATTGTGATGGTTCCAACATAATTAGTAACATTATTCTCTTGATGGAAACTGAGGAGTTTGGTACAGTCTAAAAAGCTGTCTTAAAAATTTGAATTGATAGTGTTTCCACAGGAATCCTATGTGGGTTGCAAGAAATTTGATTACTTAATTCTAAGAATCCCCAGGAATTAGTGCAAAGAATATTCTCTATGGACTAGAAGATTATGGCCTTTCTGAAAAGAGACAGCACTGACCTACAGTGATCATGCATCTGAAGTAATCTAAAATAACAGGATTACGTAGGTGCTTTTTTTCTGATCCAGAGAAGCAAAAACAATGTGTGACACTTTATAGAAACTAGGTATCTATTTAATAAATGAATGAATCGAAAAGATTGCTGTTTCCCATGGACGATTGTCATCTATTTTATATCAATAATTCTATGTGCACCATTTTAGACTTACCTCAGCATACAACCAACTTTTCAATTTTTCCTCTGACCCAAATTAATAATCTTTCATTATCTAGACCAGTGGTTCTCAACCTTCCTAATGCCATGACCCTTTAACACAGTTCCAGTTCTCAATCACAGGTTGAGAACCACTGATCTAGACAATACTGGAATTATAAGTGAAGTTATCTCCTACTATAGTACATAATTTTATCTCATTGGTCTTTGAGCTTTGCTTTGGTTTATAAAACATTATTTCTTTATTTTTCATGACTACATCAATATGCCTGTTTATTACACTAATAGCATATTATGTATGCTATTACATACATTTTATTCAGTGTGCAGAAGAAAATGTAAAGTCATTTACTTAAATACTGTTAAAATGTTCCAAATATTTCGCTTCTTCTAGGAGAAACTGCCTGGCATAATTGAAAAACTGTGGATTGGTGGCCAGGTTGTTGTACTATAAGCAGCTGGCACAAGCCACAGAGTATTGAACAAACCCACCCAATATGTGCAAAATACATAAACAGGATCTTTCCAAAGAAGATATACAAATGAATAATAAACATATGAAAAAATTCAACATCATTAATCACCAGGAAAATGTAAATTAAAATCACAATGAAATACCATCTTACCTCTGTCAGAATAACAATTTTTAAAAAGTCAAAAAACAAGTCATACTGCTGTGGATGCAGACAGAAAGGGATGGTTATACACTGTTGGTGGGACTGCAAATTACTACAGCCTCTTTGGAAAATGTATAGAGATTCCTCAAAGAATTAAAAGTAGACCACCATCATTTGATTTAGCAATCTCACTACTGAGTATGTATCCAAAGGAAAAGAAGACATTGTATCAAAAAGACATCCACACCCAAATGTTTACTGCGGCACAATTCACAATTTCAAACATGTGAAATAAACCCAAGTGCCCATCAACTGATGATAGGATAAAAAAAAATATGGTAAACATATGCCATACATTATAACTCAGTGATAAAAATGAAATTATGTAATTTGTAGCAATTTGGATAGAAGCAAGAGATCAATATCCTAAGCAAAGTAGCTCAGGAATGGAAAAACAAACACCACATGTCCTCGTTAATAAATGTGAAGTAAATGGTGAATACTCATGGTCATAAAGTGGTGTGAAGGAAATTGAAAATGGGTACATGTGAAATTTACTAGGTGTAGGATATAAATGTCTTAACACAATAACTAAGAAAAATGTCATGAAGGCTATGTTAACCAGTTTGATGAAAACATTTCAAACTGTATAAAAACCATCACATGAGACATTTTTCTAGCACAGCAATCTATTATCTTTGGTAAATAATCCCTTATGACAATCTAGAGATGAAACAAGCCTCTTATTTGAAGTCTGATTTTTGACAAAGCAAATAAAAGCATACCCTATGGAAAAGAATCTCTATTGAATAAATGGAGCTAGGAAAAGTCATTAGCCACAAATAAAAGGCCAACAGGATGCACACCTCTCATCACTCATAAAAATTAACTTATAATGGATAAAATATGTAAACCTAAGACAGACATGAAACTATAAAAATTCTTGAGAAAACATGAGAAAAACTCTTAATAGTATCAGTTTAGGGAAGGAATATTGGAAGAGGACCCCATGGGGGCAATCAAAGCACAACAAAAATAAATAAATGGGAACTGGTGAAGTTAAAAGAGTGATAAACAAAAGAGAGAAGAGGAAGCTATACTTATAACAGAAAAAATATGCTTTAAATCAAAAATGGTCACAAAATACAAAGAAAGTCACTATATAATCCATGCAATAAACAAGTCAGTTCATCGGGAGAATATAACAATTATAAATATAGATGACATCAGCATCAGAATTGACAGACCTGAAGGAAGAAATCACAATAAAATTATTGGAGATTTAAATATTTCACTTTAAATAATGGACAGGTTATCCAGAAGAAAATAAAAATCAATAAATAGTAAGCTAAAATACTATGAAATAAATGGACCTAACAGATATATATGGAACATTTAACCCAATAGCACAAGAATATGCATACTTCCTAAGTGCGCAGAAAACATTCTCTAATTCTCTATGGTAGATCAGATGTTAAGGTAAAAAAAAAAAGTCTCAGCACATTTAATAAGATTGAAAAGATACCAAGTTATCTTTTCTAACCACAATAAAGTAAATTTATAAGCCAATACTGGGAGGAAATTATGAAATTTAAAAATACACGAAATTAATCAACACATTACAGAACAACCAATGGGCTGTTTCAAAAGGGAAATTAGAAAATATCTAAGATAAATAAACATGAAACAGCAATGTGCCAAAACTCATGGGATGCAAGAACAATATTAACAAGAGAGAACTTAGCAATAAATACTGACATTAATAAATTAAATGTCCTCAAATAAACAATCTAATGTTAGATCTCAAGAAAGTACAAAAAGTGCAAACTAAACCTAAAATTAACAAAAAAAGATCAAAATTAGTGCAGACAGAAATGAAATAGAGGAAAGTATACAACATAAAGTATCATCCAAACTGACTTGTTTTTGAAAAGATAAGCAAAATTTACAAGTGCTTAGGTAGAATTACTAGGAAAATATAAGATTAAAATAAATAAAATTAGAAATGAAACAGGAGACATGATAACTAATGTTGCTGAACTTTAGAAATAACATCATGAGACTACTATGAATCAATTACTAACAAACTGGACCACTTACAACAGTGGTTGTCAACCTTCCTAATGCCATGACCCTTTAATACAGTTCCTCATGTTGTGGTGACCCCCAATCATAAAATTATATTGGTTGCTACTTGATAACTGTAATTTTGCTACTGTTATGAATTGTAATGTAAATATCTGATTTGCAAGATGGTCTTAGGTGACCCTGTGAAAGGGTTGTTCAACTCTCAAAGGGGTTGTGACATAGAGGTTAAGAACCACTGACTTAGAAGAAATCAATAAATTCTTGGAAACATACAAATTATGAAGATTTAATCATGAAGAAATACAAAATCTTAGCAAATTGTTAATAAATAATATTTTTACTTAGCAATAAGAAAATCTCAACAACAAAGGAGAGAGCCCACAACTAGATGGCCTCACTGATGAATTCTACCAAATATGTAAAGAAGAATTATCACTAATCTTTCTCAGAAGTTGCCAAAAATTTGGAGCATCAGGAACATTGCCAAACCAAAATCAAAGGAAAAAAAAATGCAAAAAGTGGAAATTACAAAGCCAATATTCCTTTTTCTTTTTAATTATTATTTCAGGTTAATTTGAGGGTACAAAGAATTAGGTTACAATGTTTGCATTTGCTAGGTCTTAGAATTGTTTCCTACGCCCCAAGATGTATGCCATACACCCTAATATTGTGCTCATTAAGTGGAGGCACAACAATTTCCCTATCCCCTGTATCACTTCTTAATGCAAATATCACCTATGCTTTCTCTAACTGTCCTCTCTAGAAAATACCCCAAATCAACCCTAAATTTCTTAATCACTTCTCCTTTTAAGCATGTTATCATTGTCTGTGATAAATATATTCATTTAATTACTTGCATAATCTCTGTCTTTTCCACTATAATGTCAGTTTTGGGAAAGCCAATCTGGCTTGATACCAACAGTGCCTGAAAAGGTGCTTGACACAGAATAAGTGCTCAATACATTTTTATTGAATTAATAAATGTGTGCTTTTTGGATTCACTGTCCTTTGGGGAGGAAGCATGTCAGTTTCATTTCTAATAAAAATAAGTACAATTTTTACCTTTAAAAAGTGAACACTTGTAAGGTAATATTTGTAATCTTATAATTCATTGTCAGTGTTCTTAGTTTCAAGTCCTGCCTCTTCAATGCTGCTTATTTCAAACTGTTAATCAGAAAATCTGAACCTTTTGCATTTAAAACTAGCAAATATTTCAAGTATATAGCACCACGTATTCCCAGGTGATTCTCATGCTGCTGGTCTAGAACCACACTTTGACAATCATTGTTTCCAAGAGTGGATATTCATCCTGCATGCTCATTATAATCATCTAATTAAATTAGAAAGAAAATACCAGTACTTCGGCTTTAAACATGACCAAAAATTATAAGGGCAAAACCCAGGTTCCAGAATGGTTAAGCTCCCCATGTCATCCCATTGTATAGCAAGTTGAGAATCACTGATCCAAAACACTTATGAATTAATCTGAGTTCACAATGTTTGATAAATATTCATTAAACAGTAGTTTCTTCATACCTGATTATCCCTAATTTGGCTGGAAATTTTCCCTAATTATGCTTCTCACGTGCTTACATTCCCACCTCTGGTATTTATCACTTCCACAGAATTTACTGAGTGACCATCACATGTAAAACATGAAACTAACTTTCTTTGTTTATATCAGTTTGTATGTCCCTTTGTCACACATTGTAGTCCTTTATCCTAATTTCAATTACTTGATTATCTTTTATATAACAATAATCACAACTACGATAGTGATGATAGTGTTAACGATGGATGTATTGGTCACTGTTATGCTCTATATGTATAAGATGTATAAGCTCATCTGGTCTTTACAACAACCCCAGGAGGTAGAAACTATTATTATCCCTATTCCACATATGAGGAATCTGAGGCAAAGAATTTGAGTGAATTACCAAAGCCACCACATTATTATAGGAAGTGAATGGAATTTGAATTTAGACAATCTAATAGCTCTCCTAACAATCAGAAATTAAAATAAAACATCTGTAAATTAGAGTCAATGGAAAAAAGATTGTTTATTCAAAAATTGATTTGCAGCTTTCCGAAAATTTAAATATTCTATTTATTGATTGTTTTAGTATAAATGCTTTGTGGGACATCATTTTAGTATCTAAAGCTATTTTATCACAAAAATGGTCAAATAAAATTTCATGAAAAAATTTCATGAATAGGGGCAGTACCTGTGGCCCCAAATGGTAGGGCGCTGGCCCCATATGTCAGAGGTGGCAGGTTCAAACCCAGCCCCAGCAAAAAAAAAAAAAAAAAAAAAAAAAAATTCATGAATGGCAGGTGATCATTCTAAAAACTTCAACATTATGAGGAACTCATGACTGTTTTGACATATTGAACATCTTCTGTTATGATTAATTTTAGCTACAGAAATAGTTTCTAACAGTTATGAATATGGATTATTTTATATACATAAATGAGCTTATAATATTATATAGAGAGCACACTGAAATATAAGGGTTTGTTCTGAAGTTACATTGGGTTGCTTTACATATATAAAGCATGTGTAAGCTATCCAGGTATAATAGTTGTGAAGAATTAAAATGAAACGTAGATAAAATTAATAAATAAGAAATCTTGGTAACTTGCAAGTAACTTGGTAACTCGGAAGTAATGAAATTTGTATTTTTTTTACAAACCACTGGGATTTTTAAGTTATCATAATTGTACTAGCTAGGATCCTCAACTTTGCTAGGAGTGGTGGTAATGAGTACACTTATCTCATAATTGATTTGTAGATAATGCTT
>CAUYQV010000318.1:0-57907 GCA_963574575.1 Galagoides demidoff
CACACACACATATTGTATGTCCAAGTCCAAATCCCCAGTACCTCAGGACATGACCCAGTTTGAAAATAGGGTCATTCTGAAGGTGTGACCAGTTCAGAGGAGGTCATATCAGAGTAGGGTGAGTCCCTAATCCAGCAAAAATGGGACATTTGGCCACAGAGACACATGCAGAGATAAGACCATGTGAAAACAAGGATGAGCTACCATAGCTAAGGAGCTAGCAAAAGCCAGGGGACAGTTCTGAAGCAGACCAATCCCTAAAGCCTTCACTGGGGGCACAGCCACATTGACACTGAGCTCAGACTCCCGGCCTCCAGGGTGTGAAATGAGGAATTTTTGTTGTTTTGCAAGACTCAGTTTGTGGCCCTTTGCTATGGCAGCTCTAGGATACTATGACCTGGGCCACGTTTTCCCCATTCTTCCTCCCAAAGGAACCTCTTAAAAAGCCCTAAGCAGCTAGGAGCCCGCTGAAGCTCTGGCTTCCAGTGGCCACTTTGCAGCACAGGCTCCCTGTCCCCTTAGCCAGTGCCAAGTGCTAGGGATGCTTGAAGGGACGTCGGCCCCAAGTTCCTCTGTGGAGGTCTAGGGACGAGGAGCTCAGAGGAGCACTGTTTTGCCCACTTGTATCTGTACTGTGCTACACTGGCCAGGGACAGTCCTTAGAGAGGAATTTGAAGGGAGCCCCAGCCACCCCCTCCCGTATCCTAGTGGCCCCTAACACTAGGTAAGGGGTCTGCCTCTGTCTCCTGCCCAAGGTGGTGCAGACTCCTGATCGGGAGCTGGCAGAGTGATGTTCTCCATGTGAGATTTTACGGCACCCACCTTAATAATAACAGAAATACTGGCATCGGTAATCAGAGCGCGGTGACTCAGCCTGTTACTGAGTGAGAACGGCACGGCAGGCTCACACACTATCTCACCTCCTCGCTCAGAGACTCGGCGCACAGTTGCCCGCCCATGCTTCAGTGTTCTAATGTGCAGGGGACATCAGGACACACAAGGCATTTTAGAGTGTTAGCTGTTATTAGCAATGTCATGTATGAGATAGGTATGATTTTCCCATTTTAAAGATGAAGAAACTGAGGTTGGGGAGGGGAAGAAACTTACTGAAGGGCACTGTCAAACAAGTGTCACCTGTTACCACCTCTAGCAGAGAGGTCCCACAGTGTGATGCAGGACAGAGAGGGTAACAGTGCTTACTGCCAGGACAGCAATGCCAGAGTGCTACCCCCGGCAAGGTTTGCAGGTGTCTGTGTCACCAAAGAAGATGTGACTCCCCCAGTCGCTGGTGGAGGAGCACGTTATCTCACAGGAGACAGTGAGGGAGATCAGCTTCAGTGCTGCAGGTGAGCATCGGCCCGAGACCCAGGGGTCTGCGGTACCTCTCTTGTATTGCAGGTAAAGGACCCTGTTCACTGTCTCCTGGGGTATAGCAGGGGAGTTGACCAGCTGCCAGAAGACACACATACATAGGCGGAACCCGGAGGCACACCATGAGTCCTGATCAAGGAAGGGTATTTCCAAGTAAAGAGATATGCCCAGCACAGGCAGGGAGGGCACATTCTCATACAACTGGTCAGACTGGGTGCACTTGGCTGCCTTTTCCAAGAGCCACACAACTAGTAACTAGTAGAGCCAGGACTTAACTCAGGTCATTTTTTCCAACCATTGTATGTTGACTGCTGTCTACATGCAAGACACAGTGGTGGGCACTGTGAGGCTACAAAACTGATTTAGATGTAGAAGTTAAGCTCTTCTTTAAAAAAAAAAATCCTCCAGGGTTGGAGTAAGTAAAGGTGTGAATAGAACACAGAGTTTTTAATTTAAAATCACATCCCTTTAACGACAGTCAAAATACAGTAGAACCTCCATAGTTAACCACCTCCTTAAGTTGACCTGATTTTCACAGACTAGATGTGCACCACAGGTATCAGTACGGTAGGCCGAGTTCCTCATGGTGACACCCTCTGTATGTTGACCAGTTCGTTTCAGTCCTTTGGGTGATCAACTTACAGAGGTTCTACTGTCTATCTGTTGAGGAATTAATATTTGTAGGGGCTGTTCCAGGCCCCAAGGATATAGCGATGAACAAAACAGCCGTCTTCCCCACAGAGCTGCCTGTGGATACCCAAGCCATCAAACAGACGAGGAAGTGATCTAAACCCCCAGCACACACGTGTGAGGCACTGCACTAAGGCCAAGAGAGAGGCACGGAATGTGGAAGACTTAACCTACTGCTCGGTCCTCACTGGACACAGATTCTAGAGTAAGAATGAGAGGAATTGAGTAATTACAGCACCATCCCCACACGAGAGAAGGTGTTCAGGACTCTGTGGGGTGCAGGGGAGGTGTTTTCCACATTGAGAAGAGGGGGATATTTGCTTCTCAGGCTCAGGCAGAAGGAGGCTGTTTAGGAGCAAACTGGCATAACCGACCTGCCTTTAGAGAGCAACAAAGAGCTGTGTGCAGCTGTGACAAAGGCTGTGGGGACAGAAGAGAGACCAGCACAGAAGGATGGAGACGGGGCAGATCTTGACAGGCCAACGAGGAAAGCTCAGATGGACAGCTGGAGAGTTGGCTTGGGAAGATTCAGAAATGTTAATACTTCAAGAAGAGAAGGAATCTGAAAACAATGGGATAAATTTGGACCCACGGAGTGGAGAAGAACAGGCAGTCTAGGCAAAGGGGATGCTTTAACATAGCTGGGCGTGGGAAAGAGCATGTTTCTGGAGCTCAGGAGTAACTCTTAAATTAAGTTTGGGAGCCAGATTATTAACTAACTAGCAAACGTTCTCAGCTGGGAACTTTCCAAAATGAACTAGACACAATTCTCATGGAGATACACAAGCACATCAGACAGGTGGGCAACCTTTATAACTATGAACAGTAACACAGTGACTGGAGACTCTGCTGTCCTAACAGGGACTCTGCTGAGAGTGCAAGGAGGTGCTGTCTATAAATATACCACCAGGACGGCTAGGCGTAAGCCAAGACAACCTTGAAACCTTGAACACAGATAGGGTTGAGCTACAAAAACTCAAATGGATCAGTGTAAATATTTACAAGAAAAAACCCGATGGCATAGGAACACCTGAGCAGCATTTACTGATGCAGAAGTGGCAGGAGTTTTCTGAGGAGCCACAGCAAGGTTTGGGGAAATTATCACCTGTCCAGAAAACATACATTGTTATACATCTCAGGTGACAGAATAATGCAATGTATATTGTATTTATTTACAAATATATATGATAGATATGTAGATAGATGAATGTACACAGAAATGATTGCCATAAAGAACAAAATGCTTGCTTTTTATATGTGAGATTCAGTTTTGATTTTTTTCTTTCAATTAGTCTAAGTCAGTAAAGGATTATAGCACATAGGGCGTTTATTACTCAACACCGGTGTGCTCTTCGCTGCATTATTTAACTTCCCTGAGTCTCTGTTTCCTTATCTATTAAATGAGGATAATATTACCTCAATGGGTTGTGGTGAGGATTAGACAAGTTCACTGTTTGGAACACAGTAAAACCCTCAGTAAATAACACTTACGCCTCTTTTTAAAAAGCTTATAAAAGTATGTATGTATGTGTTGGTTATAAATGTGGTACACACACAATGCTACACTTTGCAAAGTGCAAAAGATCTAGAAAATGAACAGGTGTGGAGAGTAGAAAACATAAGTCTCCCACTGAGTCATCGACATGATCTGGTTTGAGTAAAAAGTGAGTATTTTAACTCACGTAACTGAACCGCTCGAGGGTTAGAACTTGCTTTAGGCACGGTCAGATCCAGAGACAAAACCCTTGCCATCCAGCTCTGCTCCCTGCCCCCCTAAGCAGCTGTCCTGCTGCAGGGGACACAGTGGCGCCAAGGACCTCAGATGGGCACATCATTACAAGTGCCATTGCAGTGGAAATTGAGCTTCTTCTGTAAGAGCTCTTCAAAAAATATAAAGAAATTTCTGAATGGCCCATCTTGGGTCTTGGGTTAACCCCCCAATTTGCTGAGTGTTCTGACTGGGAAGGCCCAGGGGTATGCTTCCCTGACTGGGGTGAGGAGGGCCGTTGTCTTTCCCTATCTGTTATAATACCAACAAGTGGGACATCAATGCAACCTATGACCAGGGAACCCCTGCTCCTGGGGCATTTTTTCCCCACATTTCTTTTTCTTTACAAATATGTACGTAATAATTTAATATGATCTTTTGAAAATGTTTTGTTACAAAACCAGACTGTACTATATACTGTTTTTAAAAATCACTTCCCGATATATCATGAACTTTTACTTATGTGAATAAATATGTGACTAGTAAACCTTTTAAAATTGTTGCACAGTATTCCACCGTGTGATCCCATCTTGCTTTATTTGGCTATCGTATTATTAATGAAAGGAATGAGATGGATCCTCTAGGAGAAGACGAGCATGTGACTGATCAGAAATGTGCTTCAATTTCCCATGTCTGTGGCCCTGGATGGTGTATATTGCACGCAAGTGCACATTTAAGCCACCAGGGAAAAGGCACAAGGACACTTCCATGATCCAAGGTCATCAGAAAATGCCCTTGAGACAAAAAGGAACGCAGAAGTCATCGGCCATTAGGACCTTCTGAGTCACCTTTACCAGACAGCCTGTGGACTCGCCTGACCCATAATAATTACATAATACAAGATTTACCCTTAGTCCTCATGGAAAGGGCCGGGAACCCATGTCAGATTCAGAACCTCATGTAAGGTGGACAAGAGAGCTCACTTAAGAGCTTAACGTTTTTATGTCACTCACTATGCAGAGGTCTCATGAAGGGCTGAAATCGGGTATGTGGACTAGAAATTTATACTGGATGCAAAAAGCAGAGAAAAGGCTGTGTGAGGGTCCTGACAGGAGGGGACCAACCAACTTGAAGTCTGAGAACATGCCTCTCAAACCACTCCAACACACAGAGAATCTCACACACACACCCCCCAACAGAAAGAGAATCTTACACACACACCCCAACAGAAAATCTTTACACACACACCCCAACAGAAAGAGAATCTTTACACATACACCAACAGAAAGAAAATCTTTACACTCACACGAACACACACACATGAAGTAGAGGACGCAGAACTTTGTTCTAAAAGTTCCCTTTCCACATTCCCTAATGAATCATTGCTGTGGTTTTGAAAGTAGCAGGCTGACAGCCAGTGCAGTCTCATAGAAGGGCCTGATTGGATTCTTGTCCTGTGCTGCCTGGGAGCGCTGGAGCTCGCCCTGCGGCCCCTTGGTGCCCCCTGCTCTGCAGGACCCCAGACCTGGGCGTGCGGCACCATCGCCCTGCCGCTCTTCTGCCTCCCCGCTACAACGGCCAGCGAGAGGACCAGTTAGTGCCAGCTGTGATGTGGAGATGGGTCCGGAAAGGACGAAAACCCTTCCCTGTTCTCTTGGCAGAGGCCACAGGCAGGGCCAGCAGGTATCCACACCTCTCCATTTCTTCACTGGCTCTGGGGGCCTTCCACCACCTGGCCCTGACCCAGCCTGTCTGTGCAGTCTGCCCCACATACCTTGGGATCCTTCCTGACTATAGAACACATTGGATATTGGTATATTTAGCTCTTTTAATCCAGGGCAGGACTCTGAAGTGAAGGGAAAACACTTTAAGAAAGCAAACCCATGGATTTCCGGCCATTTTGCAGAGTAAGGAAACGCCCTTGGCATAATTAGGAGCTTCTGACTTTTAGCGCACTTGAGTGAGAGAATGCAGGGAAGTTCTCGGATTGCCCACACACCAGTTCATGACATAGCTAAAACATCAAACTGCTTTTAGCTCTCCCAGTATGGGTAAGTGATTAGATCCTGAAAAACCGAGAATTACAGGGCACAATAGGAGATGGCAAATGTTTCACATGTATAAAAATTATTTACAGAAAGTTTGCTTTGTAGTAATGCAAAAGATTATACTATTTCCTAACAAGTAGATAACCACATGGCTGAAATGACTAGGGGAGATTTTTTTCCTTTAATCAACTTTAATTTTGTTCCCTCCATTTCAACTGAGAAATGGACATATAATCCAACAAAGTCGTGACTTTGATATACTTTTCTCCAGTTTCAGAACTTATTACATGATTTGACAAATAATAAACTCATTTTCCAGTTGTTACTTGATTAAACCAGTGACAAAGTTATAAATACATTTCAGCTGTGCTGGGATGTAAGCATTTTAAAAACACAAGGTAGTGAAATCAGGATGGTAATAGAGTGCAACTTCTAAATTTATTAGATAGGAGGGAAATAAATTCTTCAAAGCAGTGATCATCCACATACACTGGATGTAATTTGGAATACAGTATTTGTGGGCGTTTTTTCTTTCCGGACAAAAGATGATAGGTAGGTAGATAGATAGATAGATAATCTTATTCGATTCTCTGGAAGACAAGAAGAACTATAGTTCCTGACTCCAAAGAACAGGACTTTAACTCCCTAACCCACATGAAATGTTGTTACACAAAAAGCACGTTTGAAAGTATGTGATGAATATAATTCGTGCCATGAGAGTTCAATGGTGACTAAGGTAAGCTCAAAATCCAGAAGAGAACCAACTTTCTAACTTTCCAGCTTCGTGTTTGTGAATCTCCTTAATTCTATGACCTCCATTTCAGGAACCTACTTTGCCAGAAATACTTAGAACTTCCACCTTCAAAATAGGAAATCGAATTTATCATCCTCTCAACCTTCAATCCCTCTCACTGCCTTCCTCCCTCCCTCCACTTAGTCGACACTACTGTCTTGGAGGGCTCTGTATCTCAATCACCCCAACTCCTCTGATTTATCTTTACTTACTACTCTTTAAACCAGGTTCTTATTGTCCTTCATTCAACCACCATTTCGCCTGTGGCCTTGCGCCCAGATCCATTGCATGCAGAGAAACGCCAATTCAATCTGTACGTAAAAGTCTTTAATTGATGCACTTGCCATTAAATTCTTATCTTTCTTGTTCAAAAGCCTCAATCCAGGTATCAGATAAAAGAAAATGGAAAGTATATTAAAGTATATAATTCAGAATTTGTTTTTCTCATTGATACTTCCCCTTCCTCCCTGCCAAAATTCCAGCTGGAGAACAGAAAGAAGGATTGTGGGAAAGGAGAAGGAATGAGATAGGACAATTTCCTGGGAGTGATATTAACCTCCCGGCCTCAAATATTTGGGCATCTGAAGACACAGGACAAGTGCCTAATTTCTAGCTGGAGCCCTAGGAGGAAGTAAGCCTCGAACTGAAGCCAGAATGTCTTGGGGCAATAGAATGAGAAGAAAGTAGATGGTTCAGCAGCCCCAGACTAGGACAAAGAGCATTTATTATTCCCTATGCTCTATCTGCCTCAGAAGAAGCTGTGAAAATTAAACGAGCTAACTGGTAGACCTGCCTATAGAGACATTTACAGCCAGTAAAAGGGCGGCTACCAAAGAAGAAACACATAGGCCAGCCAGTGAAGATTAGTCGTTATCTCTCAATAAAAGTCACATGCAGATGACATACCTGGACAATACTCATTTAGAGTTACATCCCAGTGGAGTACACATTAGTGTGACGATCCCAAAGGTTGACCAGATACTCACACTGGGGGGCTGCCTGCCACTATGAAATCCCCAGGAGCAGGAGGAAGGAGGACCTTGAATTTGACTGGATTTAGAGCTATCCTGACTGATAGATAAGAGAATTTAACTAAGTTCACCTGGAGCAGATTAAGTTTCCTGCCATGAAAAAGAAATGTGAGTGTGTGTGTGGAGGGCTGAAGATATCAATTGAATTTAGTCATAGGAAAAAATATATACCTGTCACATACCAGCTTTGGGGACTTAAATTTGTACTTACCACACTTCATTGTCTTCCTGATATGCTGACCCTTTAAAACCTCAATCTTTTAAATTCCCTACTTCTATTCCCAGGCTGCTGAGCCCTGCTGAAGACAAGCACACCAAATAGAGGAGGTTGGAGCCCTGGGAGGTGAGGAGGGGGGCTCGGAGGTCTTCCTTCATTTGACGGGCAGGATTTAGACAGGTGAAGGAAGAGGCATCACAGTTAGAACGAACAGCCGTATAGAACATTACAGTCCCAAAGAAGGAATATTATACATACACATCATCACACTCAGTGCCCACAGTAATCTTGGAGGGAGATAGATAACCCTTTCTGTTACTGACCAAGGACATGCAGCGTGTCAGAAGCAGAGCCTCAACTTGACACAAATGTGATTCTACATCACACATTCTTCCCACTGTCCTCTGCTCAGGATCCCGCTTTGGTGTCCAGAAGTTTGCCTTTGGTTGTTGGAAATTTCCTTTAGCAAATTTAGGAAAAAGTTAGTTTTCACCTTCAGAATTCCATTTGATCCTATTGCCATTACTCCCATCTTAAAATGGAGTAAACTGATGATCACTCACTTGTTCAAGGTCGTGGGACTCTTAAAAGATTGAGCCCACATTGGAAGAAGCTTCCCTGTTTCATGACTCAATGCCCTATGCATTATATCTTACTAATATTAAGTTGTAATAACATCTTAGGAATGTTGTATTTTTAGAGAAGGAAAAATACTGCCTGTTCATGGAGAAAAACAGATGAATGGTTGAAATTTTTTCCTTAGATTCTTACAAATGTCGCACATACATTGAAATAAGAAACAGTTACATGGATTTGGTTAGATTTCCATTTCCTTTCAATGAGCTTCACTAAAATTATACATTTTAATCCGAAAAATTGAGAAGTGCAAATGTAATTTCTGTGCAAAAGGCCGCGGGTGAGCAGAAACACTACTAAGTAGAAAATGTTTCAAGTCAAAGGCTTATTATGTTTAACAAAACCAATTTCTCAATATTAACTTTAAAATCAGTGGCAAATTTATCAGTTTGTTCTTTAAATCATTTCTCACTGATTTCCTTCCCTTCTTTTGATATCTCATTCACTGCTTCTGTCTGCAAACTCTGTTTAGTGCAAAGCTCTGCAAAAAAAAAAAAAATCTCTTATTTGACCATGAACTTTCGATGATCTAGTTAGCGTTACTGTCAAGCTTCCCGCGGTCTTTTTGAAAAGCAGGACTTGTCCATTCTGCCCTCTGGCCAACTTCAGTGGGAGTAAAGCGCTAGCAAGAGCCGTCAAACTGCCTGACGGCTTGTCATCAGCGAGGCTCCATTAATTTACACACATTTTCCACTGTTTGGCATCCACCACGATAACTCTTTTCTCTTCCAAGCAGCTCTTGTTTGCATTTAACACTTGGGTTAATTTTCATCAGAGTTTAAATTTAGCCATCAGTTATTTCAGGGGAGCTGTCAGCCAACATATGGAGAGAGGGAGAAAAAAATCCTTCTGAATTTATAATAAAGCGGGATCTGTTGAATGTGAAACAAAAAACAACTGCAGTATAGTGAGTCCCTGGTGGGGAGAGCGGGGTCAGTGAAGAATTGCAGAGTGGATTAGCTGTTCTATTCACCAGAGCCGCATCTGGGCACCTCAGGAGCTTCTTGATATATCAAAAAATGATGGAAAGACACAGTTCAATTTGTCCCCCTTTTATAAAGGATAATTAACCTGTCAGTCTTGCTACTTTAACAACTTCATTAAATTGGAGGCAAAATGGGTGCTGAGAAGTCTTGTCTTTATCCAAAAGGAACACAGGGCACTTGTGTAAATGGCGGGAGAAGAAGAAAACACGTCCAGGCCCACCCCAGTAATACTGTCTGGTTCCTGAGAAATGGAACATGCTTCTTCCAATTATGTAATAATTCTGCCTTTACTATGACCTCCTAAAAGTAATTGTCTTAACTCAGGAGGCACAGGAAATAATGTCACAGCCCAACTAGGCCAGAAAAGCACACCATTTAAAAATTGAGGTTATAGGGTTTCAAATGCTGTTGGGCCAAACTATTTAAGACCTAGAGTGATGGCTACTAAAGGCGAACAGCATTTCACAAGTAATAAAAAGAAATAAAAATTGCTCCTTTGGTCTTCAACCTCTCCCTCGGCTGCCCCCACGTCAGCCTCCAGCATTTGTATCTTGGCAATAAATCATATCTTTACCAATACAAAGATTTTAAACTCTCCAAATATATTTATTAAAAAGAAAAAGAACACTTCAACCATTTTAGTACTTAGAACTTCAAGTAATCCCAGCTTTTTCTTTCTTAAAGCTGTACTGAACATTTCAAGCAACTTAAACAGTAGTTTAACAAAGGTGATAGTCCTCTTCTCCGTAGAAATTCCACTCTGTATAAATGAGCACAATGGCACAGTAAGAAAATAATTATAAAATATTTTTCAAATCCTATTAAAATCAAAATTATCTTGTCACCAGTTGAGACACAAATGGTTGCTAATTCTGTCTTTTATTATCACGTTTAATTATTATAAAAATAGCTTAATGATCACAAAATAATAGTGAAACATTTCTACTATCTCTAGTAAAAATAAAATTTAACATGCTTCTTTTATCAGGATAGCCAGGAATTCTGGGTATGATCATGTATTTTTCCTAGAAAGAAATTTTTTTAATTAAAGAAAAAAAACGAATGATTAAATTTTATTAATGATATCTTTTCCTGAGAATTTTTAAAGATAACTATTTGATAAAGTTAATAGTAGACCATTAAAGTTTGTAATCTCGAACCAAATTTAATCCTTATAAATTATAATATTTTTATTTGAAATTCATTTAACATTTTATTTTTGATAACTTGTGAATATACTAGCAAGGCAAGAATACAAAACGTTATACTTTTCCTATAATAGATGAAAATCTTTAAATTGTATTGCATGAGTTTTAGAAGAAAAGAATGATAGTGTTAACACTAAGCTATTTGTATTCTTTCTTTGGTGAAAAAAATCAGACCTTATGTTTTGTTTTGTTTTTTATTTGAAACAAGATTTGGGGGCAGTGCCTGTGGCTTCAAGGAGTAGGGCGCTGGCCTCATATACCAGAGGTGGCAGGTTCAAACCTGGCCCTGGCCAAAAACTGCAAAAAAAAAAAAAAGACTTGGTGCAGCTCCTAGACTAACTAAGCTACTGCAACAGCTATTCAATTCATATATAAGAACATAGTTATTCTGTCACACACTTTAAGACAGAAAATTGCCTGATTTATTCGACAAAACATTAAACAAAGCTAACCATTGAAGAAGTTCAGAGACTCCCTCAAATCATTTACTGTACCCTAAATTGTCTCTCCCCTTTGAACAGGGCATATAAGTTCCTATACCTTTTCTTCTTTTTTATGGGAGAGGGATATTCTTTTTTTTTTTTTCCAGGGATGCCTAGTGCATCCAATAAATCTGTATATCTTTTCCTATTAAAAAAAATAATAAAAATAAAAAAGATGACACTCCTACCGATCAGTAGCATCCAGAGATTTTCAGAGCACATTTGGCTTTATCATATCAAGTACAGGATTTCTACTAACCACACCTAATTAAGGATCATGTTTATCATCGAGGAGATGATTCACTTTTGTCACAGGTTTAGGAAAGAGAGCTGGTCCTCAGTCTCGAGAGCGAGAGTGACTGTTTCCCGTTCTGAACTTGCCGGTCTCCATAGTAGGACAGTAATTAAGATAATACATTGTGTATTGTTTCATCTGAGACCTCTGCCTGCACATTTACAGAGAAGCATTAAGAGCTCTATTACCCCTTCTCCTACAGTATTGTAAAAAAGGGACTGTGATTCCGAGTGGCAACTGTTCTTGCCCGGGGCGCTTTTCCAACTTGTGCATGATCTCAGAGCTCGTGGTGGTGGGCATACAACACCATGGGTGCTTTTGCACGGGAATGACACGCTACCTCTTTATATATAGCACTTGGCATGTTCGCTGGCTGTGTCTTTTAGAAGAAAGACCCAAGGGCCATTGAGATTAACAGGCTTCTCAGCCGTGTCACCCTCTCCCGCTGGTCAGGCACCAGGGGCACTGCAGACTGAAAAGTAAATGACTCTGATTCCCGCTGAACTAATGTTGGGAGACTGGAAATGTTAAGAAGGAAAGCGGCATCAGTCAGAGCTTATTGGACATTCCCTACATATAAATGAAATGGAACAGGGACAAAGGGAAGGTTTAGCGTCCAGAGGTGGGTTCATTTTACTGAGCTTCTGAGAAAAAACTTCTAGAGTGACCCAAAGCTTAATTGAAGAAAGCAAGTGACTCCAACATCCCCAAAGAAAATATTCCAAAGGTAGAAACCACTATCTTACATCCATATGTTGCTTTGGGAGACAATCTATTTACTTTCATAGTTTGGACTGTACACATCTGACTCAATCAAATTTTGTTTTGAATGAAGAAAGTGTTGTTTTAATTCAGTTGTGTGTATCCTTCTTATGTCTTATTCTAAAACAACAAACACTGCTAATTTTAGAGAGCAAAACCGAGCCAAAAGCTGAAATGAGCAAGCTAGTCCCACTGCATAAACATGGGGCGGCAGCTCAATTTCCTATTGTAACAAAATGATTAAATTGCCTCAGATTTAATCACAGTAATTTAGTCATTTTGTGAATGTAGGTCAGTCATTTGCTGGTAGTGATGCTTTTTATTTAAAGGGCATATGTTTTCACTAATAACCTTTAAATTTTCAGTCAATTTATTCCAAAGAAGTACAAAATTGTCAGTGAAGCATAAAGACAATTAGGTCTCCTTACGTAGAGCACAAGTAAAACTATCTACAAAGACTTGTCTGAACCTGATTTTAAGATCAAGTCCTCGCAGTTTGTCACTGCATTAGTAATTGAGGCCAAAGTGGTAGTTTTTTAACGGAAATTACTTAGGAGTTTAAACTAACTGACCGTGAAAACCTGTTACCTTCATTCCATAATTTTATTTTTCCTATATTATCACCAGGCCATATCATACAAGTTACCTCCACTACCACCACCACAGCAACAACAAAAGAATAGAGATAGGAAAATTATCTGACTGGTTTAAATAAGTATATGTTGGGTTAATTATCTGGCATTTTAAAAAAACTATTAATTTGGCTCTGTGTCTATAAGGGGAGCTTCACAAAGTTAACCATAAATAATAACCTTTATGCCGTACCATCATCATAGATGTGAATGGCCCATGAGATTTGTTAGGACTTATGTGGACAGCTAAAAAGTTCCCGAGAGTACTTTGATTTTACTGAATCACCAATATTAGGTTGCTTTCTGGACAATGATATGACTCCCTAAAGATTTGTTTTTGAAGGCTGCTTCCCAGGTTATCAACATAGGTATATCTCTACCTGTTGTTGAATTCTGTTTCCATAATGCCTAAGGTGACCAGATGTCCCGTTTTTTGGCGGGACAGTCCTGATTTTTAACAATTTGTCCCATGTCCCGCAGCGTTTTTAAAAAGTCCCGATTTTTGGAAAGAACATGTGACAAGTTAGGGAACGGTGGGAGAACTGGAAGGAAATATACGATTTTCGGCTGCCATGTGGCTATTTTGCCAGGATATGAGTTTTATATTATTTTTGTTAATTTTATAATGTTAAACTTTAATAATAACAAATAATTGTTGAGAACTGGTTATAGAGAACTGCTTATTAAAGTTTGCATTGTTGATCAGTTATTAGAATTTGACAAGAAATATGCCAAACAATAAAATAATACTATACTTAATTTTTATAATGTATTATATTTGTAAATTGTACTTATGTTGAAATTAAGAATATATATTACAATACTATTTTTGCATTCTATGAAAATTTTTGCTGCTCCATATAGACCAAATTTTTAATTAAGAACACCCCCCCCCCACCTCCCATCAATGGTGTCCTGCTTTACCAATGTTAAAATCTGGTCACCTTAATAATGTCCGGTAGAAGGGACACCAGATATAACCTGCAGGCCTGATAGGCCTTGGCACAAGAAGAGAGAGGGACACATCCAGTGATTCTTACAAAGAACAGCAAATATATTTGCTCTTGTGGGTTGAATTTTGTCCCCCCAAAGATGTTAAAGTCTAAAACCCAAGTACCTGTGAATGTGACCTTATTTGAAAATTGGGTCCTTGCAGATTTGCAGATGAAGTCCAGATGAGGCCATTAGGGTGGGCATTAATCTAATACGACTGGTGTCCTAATAAAAGAGAGAATTCCAACACACTAACAATCAGGCACTGGTGGAAGCACCGTGTGAAGATGACGGCAAGGACTGGAGTGATGTTTCTAAAAGCGAAGGAATGCCAAAGATTGCCAGCAAACACCAGAAGCTACAAGAGAAATATGGAACAGATTCTCCCTCAAAAGGCATCCACCCCAATGACAGCCTGACCTTGGACTTCCAGCCTTCACAACTCTGAGACAATACATTTCTGTTGTTTAAGCAACTCAGTCTGTGTTACAGAAGCCCTGGGAAACTAACACATTTACCTTATTAAGATTTATAGGCAATGGTCTTTGATTATTTGTTGCTGTTGTTGTTGTTTTAATTTTAGATTAATATGAGAGAATGACCTTTAAATGGCTTCTATCTCTCCTTCCAATTAAAAAGAAAATAATGCTTTTTATGTTTATTTTTCTTACTTCAAAGATTCAAATGTCTGGGTCATTATACACAATTTTGTGAAGAAAATGTACTAATTTTATTGTGCTTACAATGAAGTCATTTTGCCATATTAGCTCTTGAGTTTTATACAAATAAGCTGTAGGCTAGGGCTAGTATACATCAGAATACTTTATTAGAGACGCTCGTGAGACAATTACATAAGGCACAAGTGAATACAGGGTATACATTAACTTACATACCCTTTTTTGGTTAACACCGAAATGTGGTATTATACATGCCTTTTTGTTATGAACATTAAAGAAGTTGATTTGAAGGGAGAAAATTAGGTCAACCAGTTTTATTGCCTTGCAGAAAGCTTACTGAGTGGGGCACAGAAAGGCAGCCGCCACATGTGATCTCACCTGTATGTAGAATCTGAAAACCTCAAATGCATGGAAGCCCAGAGTAAAACTGTGGTCCCCAGGGGCTGTGAGTGGGGTGGTGATGTTAACCTAAAGGTACAAAATTCCAAATTAGACAAGAGGAATAAATTTAAGAGACCTAGAGTATATTATGGCGACTATAATTAATAGCAATATATTATATGCTTTAAAGTTGCTAAAAGAGTAGATTTTAAGTGTTGTCACAATAAAAAATGGTATGTGAGTTAGTGCATATGTTAATTAGCTTGAATTCATTATTCTACAATGTGTGTATATATATTTCAAAATATCATGTTGTATGTAATAAACACACGTATGTATACTTTTTTGTCAACTGGAAATGTTAAAAAGTGATATTACAATTTTTAAAGGTGAAACATAAGTAATAAAAAAGAATAAACAGTCCATCAAGCACTGCACGGGTTCTGGGACAGGTTTGAAGGGCAAGGCACTAACTACACAGAGGCTGAGCCCTCCTCTTGTGTGAGCAAAATCTCTTTCTCTTGTAATGGTTTCCCATAGTGGTGTCCTGCGTAAGATCTGCAAACAGGGTCCTGCTGCTTTCAGTTCATCGTAGCATTGCTTTGGCATTGTCTCCTGACATGACCCTTCAACTTGTCTACCCAACAGGACTACAGGCAGTACGTCCACATAGATGAGCAGGTACAACAATCCAAAATGAATCAGAATCTTTTGAGATCACACAGTTACACAGTCTCTCTTGAAATCACTAGATGAGTGTTTGAGCATATCAAAATCCACACTTAGGAATCAGTCAATCTTCTAGTCATAATTTGTTTTACTAGATTCAAACACTTTGAAAGAATTAAATTAGTTTGCTGGTATCATTATTTCCTGCTTTGAAAATTGAAAGGATCAAAAAAAAAAAGAAAACTGAAAGGATCGCTCCTGCTCTGAGACACTTCTGTTTATTCTGATAATCCTTTTCTTAAAAATGCTTTCTAATACGTAGTTTTCCTCTATCCGGGTCTGAAGTAGTAATTGTATCTTGCGAAGCCAAGTCTACTTTCTGATGTATACTGTCAGATCCTTACTGGTTGGAGACCTTTGTTTAAGCTATGAGACAATGTAATGAATGCTCACTGTCACAGGGCCTCTGGGCTCTGGTGGCGACCTGACTAGGTCTGGATCTCAGCCAGTCTGGAATGTTCCAATACCTGTGCTGTGTTCAGTTGTGCTATGTTGAGTTGCACATGATACGGGTCAAATACGGTTCAGCTTCCCCATGCACCACCCCATTTAAGGCCGACCACTCTCAAGTTCCAAGTAGCCACTCTCTTTTCTAACCACTCCAGAACATAACCTTTTAGCCTCTCCGAGGTGTCCACCCCACCATGCCTGACTGTTTCTTAATTCCACTCCATTTATTTCTGTCTTTGTGTATTCACCCAAGTTGTGCCTTTTTTTCAAACGTAAAGACATACAATCACTTTGATATGTTCAAAATTAATCCCAAATTCCTTAATGCTAACACAAAAGTCTTTGTCCTCCCTAAAGAAGTCAAAGATTTGGCTGAGTCCAGGATGGCACGAGAAAATGGATATGGTCCCAATGGGCCCCACTCTGGGTTCCTTCCCCTGGTTATAACACCCCCGGACTTCAGGCGTGCACTCCTGGGATGTTTCTGATCATTTCTTAAGTTGTTACATATAGTTTCAAGTCCATCTTCTTTCCCCCAAGTATGTTATAAACTACTTGAGGGCATGGAACATGTTTTTCACTGAATTGAGCTTCCTGATAGAGCTAATAGGGATGAACATACTTAAATATTCAGTGAATATCTAAAGAGGAAAGAAAATTTGATTAAAGTAGCGGAACTCTAAAGCGCCCACAAGCACGCGAACAGGTCTGTAGTGGCGGTTCTGGTCTGATGGAGAAAGAAGGAGAGATGGTAAAGTCGATGGCAGGGGATATTCTTGACAGGATAATCAAGATGACATTGACAGCAGCATCAGGAAAGCCTGCTGTCTCTGGCTTCTATCCTGGCCACTCCTTCAGACTTGTGGTTACTAATAAATCATTTACCTTTGACACAAGCCATTTAGCAAAAGAGTTTCAGCTTAGAAATTAGCAAGATCCTTAAGTTTGGAAATAGAGCCTCCATTATAAACTTCGTTCAATTCCGGGCAACTGGTAGGTCACATAATAAATGCCTATTAAAAATGGATGGACGAATTTAAAGTGGGAACGGCTGTCAGTGATAATTGTGTAGAGCAGGTGGGATTCATTCCAGTAAGCCAGAGATTCTCCATTTTTCCTAACACTTTTGTATTCTTAGGAAAATAATAGATAATTACATTGCCTTCAAATAGCTCTTTGAAATATGACTAAGAGCTACAGAAATTTTCTTCAATATCATCATCTAAATCCATTTCTTCCTTTTAGAAAGACAATTAAAAATGCAGCCACTTGAACATATGACCGAGGACTGTCTTCTCTAAACACTCTGCAGCCACAGAGGGGAGTAATCGGCGGCTTTTACTTAGTTGTCTGAAAGAGCAGTCTCTTCACCATCCCCTTTGCTGGCAAGTCAATGACAAAGTGACATCGTCCTCATTATTCGACACCTGAAAGGGGTTTACGTAGTTCATAGTGCCCAGTCCACGAATTGGAGGAATTTAGGGGCGCGGGGAGTGAAAAGTCCTCTTCTCAGCGTTCCGTGCTTCCTATTCACCAACTTCGTCTTTCCTGATTACTTTCCCATTTGGAAACAAAGACTCTCCATATTCCGAGAGCAGCTGCCGCCCATGCCTTATTCATCACCAGCCACCTTTCTGTTTCTCCAGCAGAGGAGACTGCAGACTTCAGTGAGCACATAGGGAATAGGGCATTTGGGATTTCTGGAATGAAACTAGCTGTATCCCCATAGCATGTACCCCGGCACCCTCAGCGTTCGGGTATCATACTCAGTCTGCTCTCATCCATGTGGTTTGAGTTGGAGCTCCTGCCTGTATTTCATGTGTTCCTTCCGACCTTGCCTGAGGGATTCTTGTGTCCTCAAAGGCAAGGAGAATGCATTCTTTTTTCTGGCAAACTCTAAAGAAGCTGACAGTGTTTCTGCACATATTAGGGGCAGGAGCAATAGAACAAAGCTGACTGTTTAATCTCTCATTTTTAACCTACTCAGCCCAGAAAAGCAATCTCTCTCTCTCTCTCTCTCTCTCTCTCTCTCTCACACACACACACACACACACACACATGCACACTGACTTGGGTAAGTTTACAATTCTTGACATCAAGGAACACGTCCACTAGGTTCCCTGACACTTACAGAAACCCCTTACACTGACACAGGCCAGTATCTCCTTTCTAGCAGAAAAAGAAGGGCTGCGGCCCCTCTCCTTAATACAGGGGAGCCGAGGAAACACACCTGTAGTGGAGAATGAATATTCTAATGCTTCCGAACCTTTTGGTGAAGGTGAAGGGGGCTTGTTGAAAACATTGCTGTGAGCAGATGGACCCCTGAAACCATCTGCTATGAAGCAACTAAATGTTCAATGATGCATTACGGAATTATTTAGCTCTCAAAGAGCCTGAAAGTAGTTAGTAATGATGGCATCTGTACCGAGAGCAAACAACCTATTTATATATGATCTATTACTTCATAAACTGTTTGGAGACCCTCATTTCTTAAAGAAGCAGCAGACTTCTTGATTGCAGGTATAAAATTTTTCCTGGGAAAATTGTAGATTATAATCTTAAAATCAGTATCTATTTTCCTCCTTTGGTTTAAGTAAACTTTTGCTGAACCCAATTTTTTCCTCATTCCCCAATAAAAGTATAAGTAAGATTAATTCTTACAATTGAAATCAAAGGTGTTCTTTTATGTCCTAAAATCATATCCCCTGGATAGTTTAACTTCTATATAAATGTGAGATCTTTTTCAAAATAAAGTTTTTGTATTAGAAAAAGCATTAAAAACCAGATACATAAGAATACAGACAAAAGAAAAGTTACTAATCAAGGACAACCACTATTAATAATTTGAGAGTATTTTCTACAGGGATCTTTCCATACTTAAGTTAGAAGCAAACACACAGGCCAAGCATAATGGCTCACTCCTGTAATCCCAGCACTTTGAAAGGCCAAAGGCAGAGGATGACTCATGGCCAAGAATTAGAGACCATCCTGGGCAATGTAGCAAGACCCTTTCTCCACAAAAAGTGAATTAAAAAATTAGCCAAGCATGGGAGCATGTGCCTATAGTCCTAGTGACTCAGGAGGCTGAGGTGAGAGGCCCAAAACGTCAAGGCTGCTGTGGTCATGTGACTGCACTCCAGCCTGGGTGACAGAGCAAGACCCCATCTCTAAAAACAACAAACAAATTTAGTTGTAAAATTCCTGCAAAAGCATATGTGTTCCTCTAGAGACTTGTTTTTGTGATATAAAACTTGATGGCATAGTTCCTTTACTGTGGTCTCTTGAAAATATCTAAAGTTCAAACTAGGATATCCATATAATGGAATACTCTCAACAATAAAATAGAACAAACTATTAAGGTACACAATGACTTGGATTAATCTCAAAGGCATTATGCTAAATAAAAGAAGCCAAACCTAAAAAGTTACATTCTGTATGGTGGTTGCATTTACATGCCATTCTGGAAAAGGCAAAAATTTAGAATGGAGAACAGATCTATAGCATCCAAGGATTAGGGATGAGAAAAGAGTTTTACTAGAAAAACATGGCGTGAAGGAGTTTTTGGAGGGTGAGGGAATTGTTCTATATCATGACTGAGTTGGGGGTTATGTGGCTCTGCGTGTTCAGGAAATACATAAACTGCACCTTCCCAAACAGTGAATTTTACTTTATGTACATTAAAAATGAAACCAAAACATTATTCAAAGGAGTAGATATCATAGAAGCCATCAGTTCTTAGCTTTGCATTTGCTAAGAGTATATATTTACTCATTTAACAATTACTATTGAGTATTCCGAGCCGTGGCAGGCTCTGGAGATAGAACAGTGAATAGACAAAATGCCTGCCTTCAGGGAGTGGACCCTCTAGAGGAAAAAGACTGTCAACAATAGGTAACTAAGTTATATCAGATCCTGGCAAGTGCTATAGAGAGAAGTTAAGCAGAGAAGACGAAAGGAGGGCCTCTAAGAGAAGGTGGTGTCTGAGCAAAGACTTGAAGGAGAAGACAGATGGGGTGGCCATCTGGGGGAAGCCAGTGAAAAGCCCTGAGGCCCAGAGGAAGACATGTGCTAGGAGAGGAGGGCTGGCTGCCATGGGGGGCCAGAGGGATCGCAGGGGCTGGAGGTGGGTCCTCTGAGAGTCACAGAGAAATACAAGCATGTGACTTCACTCTGTGTGAGGAGTGTTAGTGGAGGGACTCAAGTAGAACAGAGGTATAATCTTTCCTTTGCAAGGCAATCATCTGCTTGCTGTGTGAAATGGTGTATGGTTTGGGTGGGGAGAATAAAAGTGGGACAGCAATGAGAAGGCTAGGCCAATCTACAAGGACCTGAGGATGAGGGTAGTGGTGGAGCTAGAGAAGAATGATTGGGTTCTCACTGCATCAGGAAGGAGAGACAACAGAATTCCAACGCAGAAAGGATGGAGAGAGAAAAAGAGTTGAAGCAATACTCAGAGTTTTAGGCTTGACCAACTGATGGATTTGCCATTAACCATAATAGGCAAGACTATAGGAAGAACAAGTCTGAAAAGGAAAATTATGAGTTTGTTTTTGAACTTGTTTGTTTGGCCGGGCCTGGGTTTGAACTCATCACCTCCAATACATGGGGCTGGTGCCCTACTCCGTTGAGCCACAGGTGCCGTGCTGTTTTTGAACTTGTTATGTTTAAAATGTAGACTTCCACGTGGGCATGTCTGGTACACAGTTTGATACGAGTTTGGAATTCAGAGGTGCTATCCACTTGGGAGTCATAAATACACAGATGATATTTTAAGTCATGGGACGTGTTCACATCATTTTCCTAAACAAGGAGCTACAGACCCCAGAGGTGTATCCAAACACTCACACCCCTTCCAAAACAGAAAACAGCTCCAAGCTGCCGCACACTATGTCTGCCCTCCCCTGAAATGTCAGCAAGAGGCGTAAAGGGAGCTTTTCCAAATATTAACCTGAAGTGGAGAAATCAGCCCTGAAATGATGGCAACGGAAACGGCTTCATATCCTGCTCCCTGAGAATTTTCCCCTGCAGTAATCCCTGTAGGTATATGGTTCCTATTAACAGTATGAATGGTACACATACACCCAGCAGTGGTCTTTATAGTGAGGTCACCTAGGAATCTGTAGCATCTATGGGCTATCCGTACATTTTGAAGAGATTTTTGATTACATATAGTCTTTAAAATAATTTTCATCTGGTTATCTATAATATTATTTAGAAGTAAAAATATATGCCGGCCTTAGAATATGCATATAAATAAATAGAATCCACACTGTGACTATGCACAAAGTGGAGAAGGGAGAAATCAGCTTTGTAGTTCTTTTCAGTAATTAGTAAGACTTCTCCTATTCAATTCATTTCTAGAAATGTGTTTCTACAAGCTACTTTTTGAAACTCATTAGCTCTGTGTAGATCAAAATAATACTTTGAAGATAATACTATTTTCGACCACAAAAGACTGTAGAAAATGCTCCTCGTTGAATTAGTCACTTTTTTATTTATGCCTCTCCTGAGTTTACCAAATTGAAGTGACACATTTTTACATGGTTATAAGTACTATACTGAGATATGTCTGAGAAAGTTTTCTCAGCTAAAAAAAATCATAGGAATTTAACACTGAAGATTTTTCCAAGCAGTAACAAATAACTCTCAATCGATCAATCAAATATTTACCAAGCAAATCTGATAATCTAACAATTGCTTTGCCGTTTGCTTCTTGCCTTTAGAAATTTTGGTAGCTATGGTTTTTTTTCTCTTTCCTGCTTCCCTACATTACTAAATGCAATAAATTTCTCAGACATTCCTGAGTTGATTCTTAATATTGAGTTTATTAATTTTGAGTAACACTTAAATTTGATTCATTTTAATATAACCAAATATTCTACATTCAAACACCTTTGGAAATCTTTAGTCATCTTTTTTATCTAATTAGAAATAAAGAACTTATAAAACCCAATTCTTTAATTGAAACTAAAAATGTGCTTCACAGGTGTAATATGAAGGAATTGTAAAGTAGCAAAAGTGCTAAAAATGCCGTAGAACTAGGCATTAAAAAATTAATTGCCGTAGAACTAGGCTTCTCTCACTTCAGACTGAAGTCTAGAAATATCTTTTAGAGGGAGTAAGCACTCCCTCCTTCTCTCTCTGTCTCTCTAGGTGGGTCTGTGTTTTCTGTTTTGTTTTTGTTTCACTTCAAATGCAAAGTTCCTGAAATATAGGTGACAAATCCAAAGAGAAATCTGTGCACAATGCCTCAAACAGGTTTCCTCAAACTGCAGAGGTGAAATACAAGCCATCCTGAGGCAGGCTACAGTTTCCTCTGCGTCCCATCTGCCAATCAATCACCAGTCAATCAAGGAGCGGGCACAATCAGCAGCTTAATGACAGCCAGATGGCACCTGCCTTTCATGAACTGTGTTCCTAAGTCAGAGTCTGCCTGCGACTAGACTCAGTATTCTATCCCCAGGTAGTAATGAGATGTTTTTGTATTCCGTGTAGGCTGTAATGGCTCGCACCCCGGACAGGACCCCAAGCCACCTGCTCCATGAAGAAAGTATGGCTGTCCTGGCATCCGCTGATTTGCCTAAACACAGTGGTCACTGATCATTAAAAGAAGCAGCCTCACTTCCTTCTTTCAGGTCTGACTTCAGAATGCTAACGTGTTAATTGGCCCTACAAAAGAGGAAGGCAAATTCAAGGGGGTAAATAGCCAAGCTACATTTCCCAGAGCTGAGAAGCAGAGTTGACATTTAAACAGGGACTGATGGGCTCTTCCTCACATGGGTTTACCAGAGCTTTCAACCTTGACCTGAAGGGAGCACCTTTTCTGGAAGTGACAGGTAATTTAGCCTTCTTGCTAAGTTCTGGGGCTCTCTGGTGGTGAATTATGTATGGTGCTTCTATGATACAGACACCTGTCCACCGAGAGCCAAACCAAAGCTGATAGATTCCTCTTAAAGACCTTAGATTAGATATAAACTGCCTTTTTCCCCTTAGAAAAGTCGTCATGATGCCAATCACCTCTCCTTTCCTTTCCTTTCCTCCCATGATTTCAGGGATTCGAGAGAGGCCTAAGACAATCTGAACAATGTTTGCTTTTATAAAACGATTCTCAGTGCTAACTCCAGTTTCTCTCGCTTTTACTTTATCTGAGACAGTCAAAATCCTTTTAAGTTGAAGTAATAAACTTGTGAATTGCTGATGTTTTGTCCCCACCCCACCTTCATATTAGGTCTTAAAATAATTCATTGAACTGCAAAAATAAGTGCATTATATTGATTAAATCAGAGTTTCCAGCAAAGTTGTCAACCAGTTCAAAGGCAGCTTTTGGACTAAAGAAAGCAAAATTGTATCACACTATACTCCCTGTGTATGTTGTAATTGGAGACGGGCAAATCAAATGTTTTGGATGGGGAATATAGGTAAAGATCAGGTCAGCAGCATTGCAAAAATCCTAGTGGATATAAAGAGGTGCGACATAAATACAGAGATGACAGCTAAGAAATGGTTTAAATATTTCAGTACGGGTGGCGGGAAGGGTGGAGGGAGTGAATGGCAATGCATTGGAGGCAATGGGCTTCTGCAGAATAAATTCATATTTATGCCCTGCTTGAAAGGTCCCTGGCCAGGTAGACTTTGGATGGGACTTCATGTGAAATCCATGGAACCTACATACAACTGAAAAGATTCAGGGAATCTGATCCTTCGGGGAAGGCCCTGGGCAATGTTATTTTTTGTTGTTCACCATTTATAGTGTTAGTGGCAAAATAGCACTTCCACACAGGAGCAAATCTCCTTCTGAAACAGGAACTTGGGGGCTGGAAATTTGCTTGGAGGGCTTTCCACGAGCTGTTCAGCCCACACTTCTCTGCAGCAGTGGCTCCTTTCCTACTTCTTGTCCAGTAGAGTCCGGCAAGGGAAATACCATCACCATATGACTCAAGGGCAGGCAGGTCCATATCCATTAAAGATGGGATGTAAATGGGGAAAACTCTCTTGAGATGAATCCCTCCCACAGGCACTGAGCTCTGAGTCTCTCGAAGGAGTTCAGACAGAGAATCTCATTAGGAATCTAATACAATAAAGACATGTAGATCTTAGGGGTGGGGGTGGATGGAAATCAAATTAACTTCATTACTTTATTCTGCACCTCACAGCGCTTCTGCCAGTGGACAATTGCATTAGATCAGAGAGGAGATCAAAAGGCAAAAAACTCCCTGGAAATTCATTGTCTGAAGCGAGACTTGGGGGCAGGGTAGAACTGGGGGGAGGAGGCAGGAGTAAATTGGGTCAACAGGAGACATAAATTTACTAGTCTACCCACACTCATGCCAGGCCCTGTTCTTTGCTTTTTCAACTCCCAGGTCAATGTCTTGTTTTATGTTGTCCGTGGGAGACAGAGCAGGGGGCTTGATTCAAGAAGAGAGAAAGCAAAGCTCTTAACTCCAACTTGGCTGTGGAGAGTCATTTGAGCTTTGAGAGTTCTGCTGTTACTCTCTGTGAATTTCAGAAAGCCCTCAGAATTGTTATAATAAATATGCAAAATCATTGCTGAAATATCTCCCGACTTCTTGGTGATCAATGAAATATAGAAGGAGAAGTGTTCAGGAAGGGAAAATCTAAATATATTTGGTCAAAAATTATGTAGTGTGAGTATTTTTACAGGAGAAAATCTATAATCAGAAATGTTATTGTTTTTGAAAATTAAACTGTGGATAAATATGCTAGCAAAGCACGCTGTACTATAAATCCATACATACTACATTCATTTGACAATTAGTTTATTGAGTTACTAGGAGTTAGGATGACATGAACAAGAAAATAAAGTGCCCAGCCCCCACCCATCCCAACCTCTGACAAAAACCCAATGATAATGTGCACATATCAAAGAGTCAACACAAGAACCGACTGAAAGACATCCCAGGGGCCAAAGCTGGAATAATTTGAGCAACAGGAGAAAATAGTATTAGATTATAAATATCTAAATAAGCCCAAATTTATATCAATGGGTAAGATAAGATGAATATCTTGTATAGCAGAATTCCACATAATTTATATAGGTCCTCTGGTCTCAAAGAAGAGGAACATATACTCCCCACTCTTTAAGTGTAGGCTGTGCGTAGGGACTTCCTTCCAAAAAGTACAATCTAGGAAGTAGGAGGGAAAAAAAAAAAACAACTGATTACAGAGGGGAGAAACTTGGCAACACTATTGCACCCAGTTGATGTGGTCAGTATCAACAGTGAAAACAAAGATAAGTCACCTCGATAGTTGAGAGTATGTGCTCTTGGGATGATGTAATAAAAATGGCACGTTGTCATCATCCTCTTCAAAACACACTATTCATGAGGAAAAAGTCAGGCAATTTTAATAGATGAGCATTCCACAAAGTACCTGACCAATACTCCTTAAAACTATTAAGGTCAACAAAAATGGGAAAAGTCTGAGAAGCTGTCACAGCCAAGAGGAACCTAAGAAACACAAAGAATAAATTTAATGTGATCCCCTAGATGAGGTTCAGGAAGAGAAAAAGGATATCAGATAAACCCAAGAGAGTAAAGTATGGACCTCAGATAATAATGAATGAATATTGGTTCATTAATTATAATAAATACCATACTAATGTAAGATATTAATAACAGGGGAAACTGGCTGCTTGGGTACATAAGAACACTCTATATCATCTTCACAAGTTTTCTGTAATTCAAAAAACATTCTAAAAGGCAAAGTCTATTAAAATAAGCAAATAGTACGGCTTTGCTCTCAAAAAGCTTCCAATTGAGCAGGGAAAAATCTAGGGATCTCTATAATAATTTTTTTTCCCTGTGTTCTACAGAAAATCAAACCACTGGAGTACTGTCAAACTGACTTAATTTAATTTTAAGACTAAAAAAATTAGGAAATCATTATGACCCCATCTGAAACTACTAATGTATTATTTACAGTACAATTGCAGAAGGGAGGGTAGGAAATCCACTAAGGGATATATATATATATATATTTTAGTTTTTGGCTGGAGCTGGGTTTGAACCCACCACCTCCAGCATATGGGGCCGGTGCCTTACTCCTTTGAGCCATGGCACCACCCCGGGATATATATTTTTAACCTTGAACTACATCTATTTCACTGTGATTATTAATTAAACTCTCTTCACATAAATCAATAGATGCCATATATACAGTACTGTCCAGTCACCTGCATTTGTCTCTCTCCCCTTTTTGCTCACATGCTCATATAGTACTTTGTCCCCTACCTCTTCAAGGTAATTGTAGTTGATCCAATCACCTCCTGGGACAAAGGCCCATCTGGAATTCCATGCAGTTCATTCATCTACAAATCAATAGATACCCACTGACAATCAACTTTGTGTGGTTGCTAAGGGCACTACAAAAGGGAATAACGTGTACTATCAAAAGCTAAAAAAATACCTAAGACCAAACAGAAATCGCAACACTTTTGTGGTTTAACTCCAAATAACTAATGTAAGCAGTAAATTCCGTCATTTCTGATGATTGTTCAAGGGTACTACAACTTCTTAAACCAAAGTTTCATTGAAAAAAATTGAACTTGAGCCAGACCTTGAAAGAGTGTGGAGACTTAAAAAGAATCGACCTTTTATGAGCAAGAATGGGCAGCTAGAGCTGGTGCTGAGCAAAGACCATGGAGGCCACCAAGAAATTTTGATACTTTTATAGGTAAGTACAATTTTTGGATCAATCAAATATCAACACTATACCATTTAAAATTTGGGGGTTGAGCTGTACATAAACTGAATCGTCAGTGACAAATTTGTTTCCCATAGGACAAACTATTTCGTAAGTGTATATATGTATACATGCTCATAGCAATGAGTTTCGTGTGTGTGTCTGTAAATATATATATACATTTCTGACCTTATGTTAGCTACATACTTTGGGTAATACAACTTCAGAAATTACCTATCCCTATCTATCTATTGATGTGTGTCTCTTCCACGGCATCTAAGTAACCATTCCAGAGTTAGCAATCAGATGTGTAGTGTGTCCCTAGGGCATATGGAACCTGGGAAAGTATTTTAATAGGGTTCTGTCTATATGAACAATCTGATTTAAAAATTCACAAGCCCATGTGAGATATAGTGTTTTATTGATAATGATTTAGAAAAAATGGGTAGACAATAGGCACTTACATATGTACTGTTCAATCAGTGTACATGGAGATTGTCTTTGTGTACAGGTGTTATCAGCAACTGTTCAAGTCTAGCAACCATATCTCTGTATTTCTTAATGTGAAATGCCCTATTCCTAGCTGATTTCATATGCCCTCAAATGTCAGTATCTTCAGAACCTGCTTGTGCTGAGACAATCTATTCGTCTTTGTTTCTGTAGTTCCCTAACACCATTTTTTCAACACTCTTGACATCATCCATGAGTGACACCCAGGAGTGCCAGCATCAACCGACTCTTTCAAAGGTTGTCATTGTGCTTCACTGAGGACTATACATGAAAGACTTTCCCAGAGTATGCAGGCAAATGTAAGTCGTGTTTTATTACCAAGAACTGTGCACATAAACACGTCTTCCAACCATGATTTCTCTTGACAATGGACTGCAATTTCTACATTCAGTAGAAATTGAACCACCTTCATTCTTTACCACACCCAAGATTTCTGCCACTGCACCTACTGGAAAGTCCCAGTCCCAGAAGAAACATCTGTCCTTCTAAGAGCAACTTGGAGAGGAGAACCTGTTGACCTGCTGGGGCAGTGGCAGGACTGCTGGCAATGGGGTGCAGAGCCTGCGGAGTGTGGGTGGCTGCCCTGGGGGCCAGTGGCTGGGCAGAGATAAAGAAAAAGGAAGCCCATTGCCACTGTGGGCCGAATAGCAGCAAGGCTCCCACAGAGAGGGGTGGGTGGTGGCACACGGTAGTACAGAGCCCTTAATGCCTCCTTACATGGTACCAGAGTGGGAGTCACCTGAAAGCGGCCCATCTGTGCCACTGCAGCTGCCCAGTCTCCAAGGCATCTGCGTGACCCACATCATGGGTCATGGTGGAGAGTGCGAGAGCCCTCAGAAAGACAGACACAGGGAACCTGGGTGCTCTCTCCTTGATCCCTGACAAGGGGCTAGAACTCAAACATTTTGATGTGAGAACTCCAAAAGGAAAGAGGCTTACAGGTGCTGAGTCAGGGCAAGGTCCCCCTTGCCTGGATCTAAGTTCAATAGCTTGAAATGCACAACTCTTCTATTTTATTTTTTATTTTTTTATTGTTTGGGGTTTATTGAGGGCACAAAGAATTAGGTTACACTGATTGTTAGGTAAAATCTCACTTATAATTGTGTCCCACCCCCAAGAGGTGTACAACTCTTTTTTCTGAAAAACAGGGTTACTAACAGTGAAAAAGTGCACTTTGAATTCACTGATTTCAGGACATATTTTGTGCATCCTGCTGCTGTCCTGTATGAAGGTATTATTTGTTAATAAAACAGGGCTCATTTTGGGGGATTCACAGAAGCACTGGGAGGTAGTCAGAAAGCAGTGGCTAATGTGAATGCAGTGCATTGAGTTTGGGGGTGAAGGGCACACAGGTGTTTCTGGATGTGAATGACAGTTGAGTTGCCCTAGGAGCTATCAACAGCCACCTTGACTCTGAGGTAGAAACCACCTGAAGATGAAAGTAACACACTAGAGGTAGGGAGGTAGAGCTCAGAAAATAACCAGAAGAAGGTGCTGGTTTCCTGATCCCATTGAATCTGAGGTTTGACTTACCTCTGTATCTTTGAATTTCATGAACTGCTCAATCCTGTTTTGTCTGTAAGCCATTTTGAGATAGATATTTTAAAAATTGGTTAGAATTATAAAGATTAGGATTGGTAAAGCACTGACCAGCCTCTGCTGGAATCTTGTCTGAAGAAAAAATCAGCAATAACTAGAAGGTGGGTACACAGCCTACAAAAACTCTGAAATCTAGAAAGAGACCCCTAAGGGTCCCTTACCAGGTAGTTCTGCCATAGCCAGAAAGAAATGAGTAACATTATTCTGACATATCCATGTACCTTTACCAAAGTGCCATCGACCTTTGCTAATTAAATTCTTTCCATGGCATTTCCATCCTTCCTGAATATCCGTAGGACTCATGGAGTATATCATATTTGGGGATTTGATTGTTATCATTTTTTTCTCATAATAATCCAAATTTATTGTAAGCTTCTTGATCTTAGGGTGTGTGGTAGGCAGCTTTTTAAGAGGGCCCTTACTGAGCTCCACCACCTGGTACTCACATCCTTATGTGGCTCCCTCCCTTTGAGTGTGGGCTCACCTTATGACTTCTAACACAGAGAAAACAGCAAAACTGATGAAATGGAACTTCTGCCATTAGGTTGTAAAAGGCTTTGAGTTCTGTCTTGCTGGACTCTTGCTCTACAAAGTAAGAAAATCCCAGGTTGTAAAATACTATAATATGAAAGGAATCACTAAAAAATATGCCATCTGCTGGCTTCTAAACTATGATGAAATATGACTGACAAGAAGGTCTGTTTGTCTTTCTATTCTCTTTTAGTCTGCAAATGAAAAGATCATCTCTACTGCACAAGCCAGTATCTACGTTTTATCATACCTCACAATTGCCCCTTAGGGACAGGAGGTGTGTGAAGAGCAGACGTTCCCCAATGTTTCCTTCTGTCATCTTCATTTGTTTGCTTACCCCCTCTCCCCCAAAGCATTCATGTCACTCTGTTCTTGCATTTGGCTGTCTCTTAACTTCTGAACTGAACTTCTGAAAGAGTTTAAAGGGGAGATGATCTGACAAGGAGATTTGCTTGTCTCAAAGCCCGGCTGTGCCTGCCTTTAATTAAAAATGGTATTGATTTTCTCTGCTCTAATGATAGGCAGTAGTCTGCCCTCCCCATGTTAGTCACTGACAGTTTAAGTATGAAACAAAGGGCATTTATTCAGCACTTAATGCAAAATTATGACTGATTAAAAAGTGATTTATCATGAGAACTACATCTGTGGAGGCTTTAGGGTTTTCTTTAATGCCCACTTTAACCAGAGTTTGGAAGGTACAGCAGGATGGTTAGAACATTCTCTACCTCTCTAAATTAGGTCTTTCTCTGGTTTGGGCACAAAATGAAAAACCAAAATTTTCACTGAATTCAGGGCCATAAAGCATGAGTTGGAAATGAATTCTAGAGGTCAGACTTGTAGTATATCCTAGACATCAATTGGCAAGTTGCTAAGTGGTGGTCAGGGAGCAAAACACTGAGTCAGACCTTTTTGAGATAGGTATTCATGTGACATTTGCCTTCCCTCATTTGGAGAGTTTGACAATGTGGATATTGACCCAATATCGTGGATGGGAGAGCACTGCTGGAAGATTTGGAAGGATGATAGAGCAAGAGAAGGAAGTTAGGCCTATGCAGTGCAGCCAATTTTCATTAAACCTTTAAGTTCTCTTCTCCACGTGAGTAGAGAACTCATGAATAGACCCAACCTGCCTTCTTTTCTGGGAGCAATGAATAGCTGTACATCTTTCTTTGCTAAAAACACAAGGTTCCAATCTCACTTCTGCCACTTATTAGACATGTGACCTTGAGCATGCTATTGTATCTTTCTATGCCTCAGTTTCCTCACCTACAAAATGGGGTTAATAGTATCACTACCATATTGGGTTAATTTGCATATGAATGATGTTGGACCCAAAATACACACCCCCAAAATATTACCAAAAATTATCCCCCAGACTAACATCCCCAATATATTACTAGAGATCATTCAATGTAAGATGCTACTATAAGTTACATCTTAATTTCAGTGATGTTAACATGTGAAAAAGGTACCTCTTAGAACTAACAAGATACTACAAGTTACTACTGATAATGAGGTCTGATTATTTGTAATTCTGAGGTATAACCAGAAAGTGAAAAGATGTCTGATGCTATATTAAAATAGTAGGAGTTGGTATGTTTTATGCTCATGTCTGCTCCTCATTTTATTCTCAGGTGGAATAGGATAGGACATACTCATGACCTTTGGTATTTAAAAGATTGGACTTCTCACTCCAGTTCTGCCACCTACCAGGAAGGTATTCCCAGTCAAGTTACTTGCCCGCTTTAAATCCCAGTTGGATATTGCTGTGTCCACCTCATAGTGTTCTAGATTCTACACTTGACATAGGGCCCAAGCAAAGCAGGACATACACTTAATAGTTTTTGAAATATTTTCATATTTCATCTACATATTTAAGGTATCAAAGTAGTCAAAACACAGGAAGTGAAAACTTTATTGAACTATATTGTATTTACTTTACTATTCAAAATTAAAAAAAAAACAAACCTTATACAGAGAATTCTGGTTTCTGTTTCCACATGTAAGGAGTTTGGAAGCTGCCACTCTGTCCTAACAAGCATAAACAGACAGAAAAGTCAATAACTCCTCTTGTATCCAAAAGAGAAGAGAAGACATAGGTGAAACTACCCCAGAGATTGGAAAGAAAGATAGGTTACTACAGAAAGTTATGGCTTACTGGGGCAGAGACTCAAAAGTGGAAACCACCATGGGAATCAATACTGGGTAAACATACCTGAACTGTAATTGTTGAATTGCTGGAGTCTCAGTGTGGAGAGTCTGAAAATAAAATTCCAACGAGACCCAGTCAGAGAGAGGCCTGAATGCTTTTGTGAATTTTACCTCTAGGAGCTCATCCAGGTTCTCCCCATAAACATGAGAGAAAAAAAAAAATCTCATGTTGCCAGCAGAAGGAGGAGAAAGGGGGACATTTTGGAATATACCAGAGCACTCTGTTCTTCCTAAAATGGTTTGCCTTCAGGAGAAACTATTTTGTCAGAGTCTAACCTCTGGAAGTTTTGTCAGAACCTAACTGACCTAGAAGAAGAGAAATGCTCAACTCCAGTCAGCTCTAGCCTTTCACATGGTAAAAGGAAAATACCCAACTCAAGCCCCATCAAACCATCCTTATCCCACCAAAGTGGGAGAGGAAGGCAGAAACTGAGAGGCACTGGTGAAGTTCACTGTCTAGAGGCACAGGCTTACCAAAAGACTAAGACAAGGTCACAGGACTGTGAAACATTTTCCTTCTTCCGTACTGTATCACCACACCTATAAAGGCCTATTTGCAACAGGTTCTTTTACCTGGGACATCATGTGTGGCCATCAAGAGAAAATGACAAGGCATACTAAAAGCCAAGAAAAAAATCCCACATTTGAAGAAACAAAGCAAACATAAGAATACGGACATGGCAGGGATGTTGAATTATCTGACTAGGAATCTGAAAACCACTATGATTTATATGATAAAAAATATAATGGATAAACTAGACATATGCATGAACAGTTAAGCAATATAAGCTGAGAGATGGAATCCTAAGAAAGCACCAAAAAGAAGTGCTAGATATCAAAAACATCATAACAGGAACAAAGAATGTCTTTGATGGGCTTATCAGTAGAATGAATATAACTAAGGAAAGAATTTCTGAAGGCCTATCTTTTCTTTTTTTCTTTTTTTTCTTTTTGGCCAGGGCCAGGCTTGAACCCATTATCCCCAGTACATGGGGCTGGTGCCCTACTCCTTGAGCCAAAAGCACCACCCTCTGAGGTGCCTATCAACAGAAGCTTATAAAACTCAAAAGCAAAGAGAATAGACTAGAAAAAAGTACAGAATATTCAAGGACTAGTGGAAAAAACATCAATCAACAGTCAAAGAAACTCAACAAACTCTAAGCAAGATGAATACAAATAAAACTACAAAAACATGCATCAAAAATGATGAATGAAAACCAGTGACAAAGTTATAATTGGTAAAGTAGCCAAAGAAAAATGGACATCGAGAACATTAGAACAGAAAAATAGTATGTTTATTTTTCAGCCAGCAAACAATCAACAATATTTTAAACACTAAAAGATAAAAATGGGCAACCTGCAATTCCTATATCCATTGAAAATATCCTTAAAGTATTATGACATTATGAAGGATCAAGATAGCTTACCAGGCATAGGTATTATGTGCTTCAACCATGGACAGGAACCAAAATAGTAAACAAATTCTCACATTTTGAACAAATTATCTAGGAAAGAATGTTAGGTCTTATGAGAGAAGTGATGGGAAACTTCAAACACGAGTAAGGAAAGATTCAGGATACTTGCCTGGATGGAATGGAAGAAAAACTAAGAATCTCTCTGACTCAGAGGAATAATAAGTGAGAAGCACTCAGGGCCCCACACTCTGAGATGAACTTTTACAATCTTGTCTGTAAAAGAACCCCCTGACCCACATGAGTGTTTGACCTAACATAGGGAGCTACTTGGAGATTGCACAGAAACATCACACTAGAAAGTGACCCGAAACACAATTCCACAGGCATTTTGGCTTAGAGCAAGCACCTTGAGCTGGGCACCATTCTGAGAGGCTGGATACTGGGCACACCTGAAGGTACAGTGTTTCTGAAGAGGAATAGAAGAGCCCTGTGCTTCCAGACATTCCAGGGAAGGTCCCCACTGCCCTGCTTCAGCCTGCTGTTGAGACTGAGATGTGAGTGGAATGAACATTTTCCTAGTTTCACATTTATGCTGCTTGTCTGGATGGTGCCTCAGGCTTTCCATTGACAGTTCCAAAGTGCTATTTTGAGAAATTCATGCCTTTGAGCTGAGTTTGGGCCAATATGGCTACAGCCCTTCCCTGTCTGGAGAGATGCAGGGAAATCAGGCGTTCTAGTATGCATCTGGGAGGATGCCCACCATCCTTCAACCAGCTGCTATGGATCTCACTCTCAAATGGAACTGCACTCCCCAGTTTCCTGCCAGTGCATCCTATCTGAGAAGAGCCCCACTCTCTATGGTCCCAGGCCCCAGGTGCCATTTTGGAGTTTAAAGCTGGGCAATGTCCCACCCTCAGGCTGAATTCAGATCATAAACATAAGAAATTTATCAAGACCAAACTTGTCCTACAGCAGAACTGCACTATACATTGAAAGAGAAATAGACACCCACTAGTGTGAAACTACTCAAACACTAAAGCTCAAAGCTCATCTAAACCAATAGCATAAGAGGTAAAACAGAGCAATAAGGTACTATCCAATAGGATGGACAGAGCAGCATCCCACATATCAATTATGTCAATCAATGTGAATGTTCTGAATGCAACATTTAGGAGACCTAGGATGTCTGAATAGATGAAAAATATAACTCAAGTATTTGCTCTCTCCAGGAAACACATTTAACCCACAGAAATTCATGAAGACTCAAGGTGAAGGGATGAAAAAAATATTCCATGCAAATGGAAAACAAAAGAAAGCAGTTATAGTCATTTTCATGCCAGATAAAATTAACTTTAAGTCAACAATGTAAAGAAAGACAAAGGTGGTCATTACATAACGGTAAAGGGAGCTTTTCAACAAGAATACATAACAATTCTAAATATTTATGTACCTAACACAGGAGTTCCCAGATGCATAAAACAAATTCTACTAGATCTAAGCAAAGATAGAAACAGCAGCAGTGTAATTGCTGTGGACTACAATACCCCATTGACAGAATGGGACAGATCATCCAAGCAGAAAATAAACACTGGACTTAAATGGGACTCTAGAACAAATAGCCCTAAAAGACATTTACAGAACATTTTACCCCAAAACTACTAAAAATACATTCTTCTCAACAGTACATGGACTATTCTCCAAGACTGACCATATTTTACAAGACAAGATAATGTCTCCATAAATTAAAAAAATATATAGAAATCATGCCATATATCTTCTCAGACCACAGTGGAATAAAACTAGAAATAAACTCCAAGACAAACACTCAATTCTATGCAAAGTCACACAAGTTAAACAACCTGATGCTGAACAATTTGGGGGTAATAATGAAATTAAAATGGAAATCAAAAGATTTCCTTAACTGAATGACAAAGGTGACCAAAGATATCAAAATCTATGAGATTCAGCAAAAGCAGTCCTAAGGGGAAATTTCATAGCCTTAAATGTCTACATCAAAAAGACAGGAAGATCACAAGTTAATAATCTAATGACATGCTCAAGCAGTTAGAAAGGAAAATCAAATAAAACCCAAAGTCAGCAGAGGAAAAGAAATAACTAAGGTCAAAGCAGAACTAAATGAAATGGAAAGCAATAGTAGTCAGAAATTATTCTTTTAGCTCTGTGGTATCAGTTGTTATTTCCCCCTTTTCATTTCTGATTGAGGTTATTAAAGATTTTACTTTTCTATTTCTGGTTAATCTTACCAATAGTTGATTTATTTTATTTATCTTTTCAAGGAAAAACTTTGTTTCATTAATTTTCTGAATGATTCTTTTATTTTCAATTTCATTTATTTCTGATTTAATTTTGGTAATTTCTTTTTTTCTGCTAGGTTTGGGATTGGATTGCTCTTCCTTTTCCATTTATTTAAGATGAGTCATTAGATTATTCATGTGTTCTCTTTCTGTTTTTTGGATGTAGGCATCTAATTCAATAAATTTTTCTTTTAGGACTGTTTTGCAGTGTCCCATAGGTTTTGGTCACTTGTGTCTTCATTGTTGTTATGCTCAAGGAAGTTAATAATTTCCTTTTTAATCTCTTCCTTGACCCAACTGTCATTCATCATAAGGTTTTTAATTTTCACGTGTTAGTGTGGAGATGATAATTTTTGTTGGAGTAGACTTCTACCTTTATTGCCTTGTGGTCTGAGAAGATACAAGGTAAAATTTCAATTCTTTTGATTTTGTTGAGGTTTGGTTTGTGTCCTAGGATATGATTTATTTTGAAGAATGTTTCCTAGGCCTGTGAGAACAATGTATATTCCTCAGGTTTCAGATGGAGTGTTCTATATCTGTCTATCAAGCAAAGTTGTTCTAGGGTCCCATTTAAGTCACTTGTATCTTTGTTTAGTTTCTGTTTAGAGAATCTGACAGAAGTGTTAAAAGGAGTGCTAATTTGACAATGTGGAGAAAATGGACCAATATCTGGAACCACACCATCTTCCTAGGCTTATCCAGGAATAAAATAGATCTCCTAAACAGACCCATATCAAGCACTGATACTGCAGAAACAATATAAAAAGGCTTCAAACAAATAAACAAACAAAAACCCAGGAATAGATGGCTTCACATTGGAATTCTGTCACACCTTCAAAGATGAGCTTGTACCTATACTTCAGAATCTATTCTAAAACATTGAGAAGGAAGGAACTTTCTCCAACATATTCTATGAAGCAAACATCACCTTGATTCCAAAATCAGGAAAAGACCTAACTAAAAGAAGAAGTTCACACCAATTTCACTAATGAATATCAATGCAAAAATACTCAGTGAAATCTTATCTAATAAATCTTAGCTACTCATCAAAAAAATTATACACCATGATTAAACAGGCTTCATCCAAGGGATGCAAGGTTGGTTTAACATATGCAAATCCATAAATGTAATACATCATATTACTAGAAGCAAAACCAAAGACCATATGATCTTCTCAATAGATGTAGAAAAAGCATTTGGCAAAATTCAGCATCCTTTTCTAACAAGAACACTTAAGAAAGTAAGCATAGGTGGCACATTTCTTAAGCCGATTGAAGCCATCTATGACCAATCTACAGCTAACATCATACTGAATAGAGTAAAACTGAAAGCTTTTCCACTCAGAACTGGAACCAGACAAGGATGTCCACTATCATCACTATTATTCAACATAGTTCTGGAAGTTTTAGCCAATGCAGTCAGGCAAGAGAAGGATATAAAAGGCATCCAAATGGGAGCAGAGGTCAAACTCTCCCTCTTTGCTGATGATATGATCTTATACTTAGAAATCCCTGGATTCTCAAGCATAAAACTCCTGGAAGTCATCAGGAAATACAGTAATGTCTCAGGGTATAAAATCAGTGTCTACAAATCAGTAGCCTTTGTATACACCAATAACAGCCAAGTTAAGAAAAAATCAAGGACACAATTCTCTTCACAGTAGCTTCAAAGAAAATGAAATACTTAGGAATATATCTATTAAAAGACATGAAAGATCATTTAAAGTGAATTATGAAACCCTAAGAAAATAAATTGAAGAGGACACTAACAAATGGAAGACTACACCACGCTTTTGGCTGGGAAGAATCAACATTGTCAAAATGTCTATTCTACCCAAAGCAATCTGCAGATTCAATGCAATCGCCATTAAAATACCAATATCATATTTTGAAGAAGTAGAAAAAATAGTACTTCATTTCATATGAAACCAGAAAAAGTTCCATATAGCTAAGGCTATTCTTAGTAATAAAAACAAAGTTGGAAGCATCAGTACTAAAAGGCCATAATGATCAAAACAGGATGGTGGCACCAAAATAGAGACATAGACATATGGAACAGAATAGAAAACCAAAAGATGAAACCAGTTTCTACTTGCCGTCTGATCTTTGATAAACCAAACAAAAGCATACCTTTTGTGGAGATGATAATGGGGAAAAGAATCCTTATTCAACAAATACTGCTGGGAGAACTGGACAACCACATGTAAAAGACTGAAACTTGAACAACACCTTTCATCCCTTATAAAAAATGACTCAAGATGGATAAAAGACTTAAATCTAAGACATGAAATGATAAAAATCTTCGAAGAAAGTGTGGGGAAAACTGTTGATGATGTGTTGGACTTGGGAAAGGTTTTATGACAAAGACTTCACTGATCATCACAACAATAACAAAAAATTAACAAATGGGACTTAATTAAACTGAAAAGCTCCTACACAGCTAAGGACACAATAAGTAAAGCAAAAAGACAACCTTCAGAATGGGAAAAGATAGTTTCATGGTATCAATCTGACAAAGGGTTGATAACTAGAATCAATAGAAAACTCAAATTAATCAATAAAAAGAGTAAACAATCCCATCTACCTCTGGGCAAGATCTATGGACAGAACCTTGTCTGATGAAGACAGACAAATGGCTAACAAACATTTGAAAAATTTCTCATCTTCCCTGCTCATCAGAGAAATGCAAATCAAAACCATCCTGAGATATCACCTAACCCCAATGAGAATGGCCAACATCACAGATTCTCAAAGCTGCAGATGCTAGTGTGGATGTGAAGAGAAGGGAATACTTTTGCATTGCAGGTAGGACTTTTTGGAATACCACCCTTTTGGAAGGAAGTATGGGGAGTCCTCAAAGAACTCAAATTAGACCTCCCATTTGATCCTGCAATCCCATTACTAGGCATCTACCCAGAAGAAAAAAAAGTCCTTTTATCATAAGGACATTTGCCCTAGACTGTTTATGGCAGCTCAATTTACATTGCCAAAATGTGGAAACAACCTAAATGCCCACCAACCCAGGAATGGATTAACAAACTGTGGTATATGTATATCATGTAATACTATTCAGCCATTTAAAAAGATGGAGACTTTACATCTTCTGTATTAACCTGGATGGAGGTGGAACACATTCTTCTTAGTAAAACATCACAAGAATGGAGAAGTAAGAATCCAAAGTACTCAATTCTAACATGAAGGCAGTAGATAAGCTAATATAAGGGGTAGATAGGGATACGAACAAATGGGGAGAAGGGAAAAGGAAGGGGGATGGGGTCATGGTGTATGGCACAACTCTTTGGGGCAGGACACAATTAGAAGAGGGATTTTACCTAACAACCTCAATCAGTGTAACCTAACTCTTTGTACCCTCAATAAATCCCAAACAATAAAAAAAAAGAAAAGAAATGGAAAGCAAACACACAATACAAAGGATTGATTAAAGAAAAATTTGGTTCTTTAAAAGCTAAAATTGATAGACCTCTTACAGAACAACCAGGAATAGAAAAGAAAGGATATGAATAAGCTCAATCAGAAATTTAAAAGGAGATGTTATAACTGCTACCACAGAAATACAAAATAACACCTGTAAATATTATGAAAATCTTTATGCATGTAAACCCAAAAATATAGAGGAAATGAACAAATTCCTGGAAACCCAACCCCCCAAACCTCAATCAGGAAGAAACAAAACTCCCAAATAGATAAAAATTGAGCAGTGAGATTAAAGAAGTAATAAAAAATCTTCCAACAACAATACAAAAGCCCTAGACCAGATGGATTCACTACTAGACCTACAAGAATAGCTGGTATCTATACTGCAGAAATTATTCCATAACATGGAGAAGGAAAGAATCTTCCCCAACTCACTCTACAAAGCCAGTATCACTTTGATGTCAAAGCCAGGAAAGGATACAACAAAAAAGAAAATATAGAGAGCAAAATACCTTATGAATATAGATGCAAAAATACTCAATAACATACTAAAAAAACAAATTCAATAGCACAACAAAAAAAATAATGCACCATGAACAAGTGGGATTCATCCAAATGATGTGAGAATGGTTCATCATTTGCAAGTCAGTAAATGTGATTAAGCACATAAATAGAAGCAAAAACAAAGACCACACGATTATCTCAACAGACGCAGAAAAAGTATTCACCAAAATTTAGCACCTTTTAATGATAAAAAACCTTCAAAAATCTAGGCATAGAACAAAAATAACTCAAAATTATAAAAGCCATATATGACAAACTCACCACCAGAGTTATACTGAATGGGATTAAGTTGAAATTATTGCCAGCTGAAACAAGACAAGAGTGTCCACTGTCACCACTTCTACTCAATATAGTGGTAGAAATCCTAGCCAGAGCAATCAGGCAAGAGAAAGAAATAAAAGGTATCCAAAGTGGGAAAGAGGAATTCATACTATCACATTTTATCAATGATATGATCTTACATGTAGAAAACCTAAAGACTTCAGCAAGAGACTCCTGGAATTGATCAATAAATTCAGCAAAGTCTCGGTTATAAAAGAAATGTACAGAAATCAGTAGCATTTCTATACACAAATAAATCCAAGCTAAGAGTCAAATAAATCAAAGACTCAATACCATTCACAATAGCTACAAAGAAAATAAAATACTTGGGATATACTTAAACAATGAGGTAAAAAAATCTCTACAAAGAATTTTAAAACACTAGGAAAGAAATCACAAATGACACAAACAAATGCAAATACATATCATGCTAAAGGATTGGTAGAATCAACATTGTTAAAATGCCAGTACTACCACAATGATTTATAGATTCAATGCAATTTCCATCAAAATATCAATGTCATATTTCACAGATACAGAAAAAATTAATTCTATGGTTTATGAGAAGCCAGAAAAGACCCTAAATAGCCAAAACAATCTTAAGCAAAAAGAACAAATTTGGAGACATCACATTACCAGATTTCAAACTATACTACAAGACTATAGTAATATCATACTGGCACAAAAGTAGAGATATAGATCAATGGAAAGGAACAGAGGACCCAGATATAAAACAATCTACATACAACTAACTAATCTTTAACAAAGCAGACAACAATATACACTCGGGAAAAGAAGCCCCATTAAATAAATGGTTGCTGAGAAAATTGAATAGCCACATGCAGAAGAATAAAACAGGATTTGTATCTCTTACTACTCACCAAAGATAAAGATGAATAAAGGAGTTAACTATAAGTCATGAAACCATAGGAATTCTAGAAAAAATATACGAAAAATTCTTCTAGATAATGACCTAAGCCAAGGATTTATGACTAATACCACAAAGACAATTACAGCAACACTCAAAAAAAAAAAAAAAATACATGGGACACGACTAAATTATAAAAGTTCTGCATAGCTAAGGAAATAATCAATAGAGCAGATAGACAAGCTCAAGAAGAGGAGAAAATGTTTATAAGCCATACATCTGATAAATAGCTAATAACCAGAATCTATAAAAACTCAAACAAATCAACAAGAAAAAAAACAAACTCATTAAAATGTAGTCTAAAGACATAATAGAAGCTTTTCAAAAGATAATAGACAAAAGGCCAATAAACAGGAAACAATGATCAAGGCCACTTATTTCCAGAGTAATAAAAATTCAAAGCACTGTGAGATATCACCTTACCCCAGTAAAAATGGATTTTATTGAAAATTTCCAAAACAAAGAAGCTGGTGTGGATGCCGAGAGAAAGGAATATTTATGACTGTTGGTGGCACTGCAAAATAAACAAAAGTATAAAAATCTTCAAAGAACTAAAAGTAGAACTATCATTTGATCCAGCAATCTGACTATGGGGTATTTACTCAAAGGAAAACAAGTCATTAAATCAAAAATACATCTGCACTTAAATGTCTATTGTGGCACAACTCACAATTGCAAAGATCTGAGATCAACCCCAAAGCTGATCAATCATGAATGGATTAATGCAATGTGGTATGTGTATACCATGGAATACTAATCAACCATAAAAAAGGATGAACTAATGATTTTTGCAACCATGTGGAAGGAATTAGAGCCCCTTTTCCTGAGTGAAGTATCTAAAGAGTGGAAAAACAGGCACCACGTTCATTCTTTATTAAATTAGAACTATCCTGTGTGTACACATGTGTACAGAGGGAAGTAAAACTCAGTGGAAATCTAGCAGGGGGTCGGGGAGAATAAGAAATGTGCAAAAACTTACCTAATAGGTACAGGGAACACTATCTAGGTGATCAATACATGTACAGCCCTGAATCAAGCATTACAAAAGCAATCCATAGGCTCAGTGCCTATAGCTCAAGCAGCTAGGGCACTAGCCACAGACACCAGACCTGGCAGGTTCAAATCCAGCCCAGGCCTGCCAAACAACAGCGACAACTATAACCAAAAAATAGCTGGGCATTGTGGCAGGCACCTGTAGTCCCAGCTACTTGGGAGGCTGAGGCAAGGGGATTGCTTGAGTCCAACAGTTTGAGGTCGCTGTGAGCTGTGACACCATGGCCCTGTACTCAGAGTGACAGCTCTGTCCCCCCCCAAAAAAAACATTCCTTAAACATTTGTACCCCTATAATATTTTGAAATAAAAAAGGAAGACATCCAAATGGTCAAGAAACACATGAAAAAATGCTCAACATCATTAATCATCAGGGAAATATAAATTAAAACCAGAATGAGAAACCTTCTCACTGTAATTAGAATGGCCATTATTGAAAAGTGAAAAAAACAACAGATGCTGGCATGAATGTGATGAAAAGGGAACACTTATACATTGTTTGTGGCCATGTAAATTAGTACAATCTCTATGGAGATCAGCTCAGTGATTTCTCAAAGAACTAAAAGTGAACTTAGAAAATCTGAAGACTACCTGTACCTAAATTGGATTGTGTTTCAATGGACAACAGTTGTATTTTTACACATTAGATGGATCCCAATGAAAGCAGTTGTTTTTTAAGTTTCTACACATCTAGCTTTTCAGAATCCCTGAGGATAGAAATTGTTTTCCCTATGGGAGTAGGATCTTAACCTCAGTCACACTGAAGGAGCCCGTCTGTGGAGTTTTCTTAGGCTTCCAAAAGCATTCATGTTTTCAAAGCTGGGGAAGAAACAAGTAAAAATAATAAAATATATTTTCAATATTCATTAATAATAAATGTTATTGTGCTTGGAGATGATCAATCATATGATCTGTCATTTTTTGGTTTTCTGTTTTGATTTGGTTTTTATCAATTATTTTATTATTTATATTTCTAAAAAGTTAAATAAAAATCATTTTTATTTAAAAAAAAAAGAAGAACTAAAAATAGATCAACCATGTAAACATTCAATCCCACTACTGGGTGGGAATAATCATATAAAGAAATAATCATATAAAAGATACCAGCACTAGTATGTTTATTGTAGAATAATTCACATTTGCAAAGATATAGATCATCTTTAGTGCCCATCAACTAGTGAGTGGATAAAGAAAATGTGATATATACTATATTTTCCTTATACCATAGAGTATTTCTTAGCAATGAGAAAGAATGAATAATGTATTTTTCAGCAACTTGGATGGAACTGAAGGTCATTATTCTAAGTGAAGTAATTCAGGAACAGAAAAATTAATGCCACAATGCCACATGTACTCACTTATAAATGGGGGCTAAACTATGTCTATATAAGGGCACACAGAGTGGTATAATGTGTACTAGAGACTCAACAGGGAGGTTGGTGGGGGAGAGTGGTGCAATGTACACTATTCAGTGTTGGGCAGACCCAAAGCCCAGACTTCACCATTATACATTATATACCCACATTTCAACTCCAATCCAAACACACACACTATGAAAATACTATAAGACAAACAAAATCTGAGAAAAATGTACTGCTAACAGACCTGCACTATAGATATGTTAAGACTAGTTTTTCAGGAGGAAAATGTTTTTCAGTTTTTCAGTCAAGGGAATGAAGATACTCAGAAATGGCATATGTACAAATAATTATAAAATAAAATTTTTTTGCAGTTTTTGGCCGGGGCTGGGTTTGAACCCACCGCCTCTGGCATATGGGGCCGCCGCCTACGCCTTTGAGCCACAACGCTGCCCCTAAAATAAAAATTTTGTCATTTGTCAATTTCTTTAAAGATAATTCTTTAAAACAAACATTATGAAATATATTGTGAACTTCATAACATATAGAGAAGGATAATTATGATAGTAGCATAAATAGTAGAAGGGAGAAATTAAAGTAAACTATTGTAAGGTTCTTACATTAACCATTAAGTGGTACAATAAAATTTGAGGGTAGTCTGGAAGAGCCTAGTGTAAATTACAGAGTAGCCACCATATAAACAGAATGAGTGACAAGTGTAAACAGCATGCCATTGCAAAACTCTACAGTAAATAACCTGAAAGAGTAGAACAAATTAAACTCAAGGTAAGAAGAGGGAGAGAAAATAAAGAGAATGGTAATCTATGAAATAGAAAATGGACAAACAAGAGAGATAAACAATGGAACCAGAAGTTCATTCTTTCAAATATCAACGAAAGCAATAGTCCTCTACCTAGCTAGTGATTTTCAGTGTGCTGTGGTACTCTGGTGTGCCATGAAAATTTTTAAAGATCATTAATTAAATTATTTTCTAAAGCAGTTGAAAGCATAGTAAACATATTCTTTTTTTACTCTTTTTTTTTAATCAACATGACTTAAGTGTGCCACAGAAGTTTAACTATAGGTTCAAGTTTGCCATGAGATAAAGAAGTTTGAAAAACACTGAGCTAAACTGTCAAAGAAAAATAATAGAAGCAATTTACTCATACTGGGAATAAGAGAAGGGACACTATAGATTCTAAAGACATTCAAAAGATAATAAGAGAAGTTCATGAACAAGCTCAATGCAATAAATTTGACAACCTAAACAAAATGGAGAAATTTCTTGAAAGACGCAAATTACCAAAACTATCTTAAAAAAAATTAAAAACCTGAATAGCCCTATATCAATTATAGAAATTGAATTTGTGATTAAAAACCTCCCCACAAACAAGTTGACCTGCTCAGGTGACTTTATTGGTAAACTCTCACAAGCATTTAAAGAAGATACAAGTATACCACTAATTATAATACCAATAACACAAATTCATTTAGGATAAAGAAAAGGAGGAAATACATCCCAAGTCATTTATGTGTCCAACTGGCATTTTCACATGGTGAAAAGACATTAAGAAAAAGGAAAATTTCATATCATGAATATAGATGCAAAATTTTTAACAAAATTTCAGCCAAGTTCAAATTAATATTATTTAATGTGAATGCTGCCTCGTGTGTATACACATGTAGTATAATTGAGAACAAATAAGTCAAAGCAAATGAACTATAACTCATTTGTCTCTGAATTACTGTGGTAGAGGTAAAGGGGAGCCTTAATCTCCAGGAAACCAGGCAGGTGGCATCATCACATCACCATGTAAAAATGCCAATACCTGGAATTTCTGCTAAGCAGTCTACTGATATTTATTAGGAGTTAAGTCTTTATCTGTGGAATAACCTTTACAGATGTCCTGATTTAGAACTGCTTTAGTAAACAAACATACATAGCATCTCATGATAACACCCTTGACAATGTTGTCAAGCAGATACAAATATCTGAGGTATAAAATAAAAGTATTCCATAAACTGAAGACTACAATGTGTATGGTGAGATGACCCATTTTCACTTCACTTAGGGACCTCAGCAATCCTTCTGGTTTAGAAAGTGCAAATTCATTGCAGGAAGGATGTACCTGGGGAATCTTCTCCCTCTTTGTCCATATTTTTCAATTGCTTGTATCCTTGAAAGTATTAGTAAAGCTTGATCATATGGGTTGGTTAGGTCAATGTGTTAGTTCATCTGCCAAGCAGGCTCAATGCCAGATACACAAATTTGGTTTACATATAAAAAATCAATGTGATTCATTATATAAATAGGTTAAGAGTGACAGGTGGGAACATAATACTGTCTCATAACTCTACAATAATTTATTCTGTAAGTATTTATTGAGTTCATCCCACATGCCAGGTTCTGCTCTAGACTCTGAGTACAGCAGTGGGACACACACCACCAGCAGCAACCACAATAATGAACTCCCTGCTCTCACAAGTTTACCTTCTATTCATCTGAATATGGAATCTATACGGAAAAAAAGTTAGGTAAAAATATTTCTCAGCTATTTCAATGAATAAAATAGTAGATGCAGACATCTTACTATGTAAATGATTAAAATGCCATTAATATATATCTAATATCTTGAAGATAAGAACTCTGATTTATTAAAATTTTTTATGCAAACAAATTAGTTCAGCAAAAGAGAAGATTAGAAAGTCTAAATGTGGGGGTACATGTAGGAGATTGGTTATCATGCTAGTCTACTAGATTTCCCTTTAAATCTCTTCAAGCCTGTAATGAGGGCTTCCTCGATTTAATAGCAATGTCTAGGAAGCCAAGATAATGCCCTAAGCTTTTTGCCTTCTATGAAATCTAAAGGAACTGCCTGATGAGTAACCACAGTGCAATGAACCCTCCTTTTCTGAATTGCCATTATGTTTATTTTGTACATTGTGAAAAAACCTGCCCAGTGAATGATGACAGCTAATTATGTGCAGGCCTTCTGAGAATTCCCATCAGGCAATGATAGGAGTGTTGCCTTGAAAACAGTGTGTGATTTCTCCATACAGTTGATTCCCCTTCTCCCATATACTGGGAATTAATGATACTACTTTCTTAACATTGCAGGAATAAGAAGTTTAGTCAAAATCAAAGAAGTCCTACTGATAATTTCACTAAATTCCCATTTTCTGGTGCTTCAAAGAAACTCTGGAAATATAACATAGTATATGAGGTGAGTGGTGTTATTTCACAGCCAACAGTACTTACCTGGCCTCCCAGGACTAGGAAGCAAATACCTTGTTATGATTTTTGTGCTGACACTAAGAATACCAGAGATGTGGTCTCTGCCCTGCTGGGCAGCTTATAATCTATGAAAGAAGACTGACATTGGTATGGTAAACATTATAAAGGATGAGAATCTGTAACAGTTTAATTCAATGTAGTATGATGAGGAGGAAATGCCCTCTTAAGAAGATGATATTCATGTAGAGATTGCAGAATGGGATATGAATTATCCAGTTGAAGAAAGGGGAGCATAAATTTATTACACACCATTGGCCAAGTGACCCAACAATAATTTCCAACCTTTTTTCCTTTGATCATCTTTATAATAGAGACAATAAAAGTTAAAAATTTGACTTCCTATGCCTCCTACCAGCTGGGATGGCCAAGTAACACAGTTTTGTCCAGTGAGATATACAGGGAAATCCCTGAGAGGGGGACTATTCCCTCACAATCAGAGAACCAACCTTTTGGTCCTTTCACTTTCTGTTATTTAAAAAAACCCCAAACCCTTATTTTTCCTGTCTAGTGCATTGATTTGATGTCCCAAAGGGTTATAGCCATTCTGCGACAATGAAGTGACAATCATGAGGTAGATGATGGCAGAGGACAAAGTATTACCTGGGTCCTTAACACACTGTTGTGTAGCATCTCCAAACCTGGACTCGTTTGAGCACTGGCTCAGAGTTTTTGCTTGCAAAACAAGTAAACCCTCTCTCCAAGATAATTTATCAATTGGGTTTTCTGTTATTTGCAGCTAAGTATATTCTGAAGGGACATAGAAAAGGAAAGATAAGTTAAAAAAGTAGGCCAGGGCTTAAATAGTGTCAGGCATGATCAGCCATTTAAAAAATTATCAGTCAGGGTTCAATCAGAATGGTAGAAGTGTGTGTGTATGACAATTAAGTTTGCATACTTGCTATCATGTGTAAAATTTACAAAACCATGGCAAATTTTTGTCAAATTGTGTGTCAAAATGGTTAGCTGACTGTGAGAAACACAGCAGTCCAAGTACCTCTGTAGAGAAACAGTTCAGAAAAACCTTAACTGAAGATCTTGGCACGAGACAGGTGAAAATGGGCTCTTGCATCACAACAATGCACCAGCTCACACAGCATAGTCTGTGAGGAAGTTCTTAGTTGGCAAATAACTGGATTGGAACACCCTCCTACTCAACTGACCTGGCCTCCAGTGACTTTTTCTTTACTCTAAGATAGGGGTAATACTGAAAGGAAGATACTTTGATGACATTCAGAACATCAAGGGTAATACAACGACAGCCCTGATGTCCATTCCAGAAAAGGAGTTCCAAAATTGCTTTAAAGGATGAGTAGGCTCTGGCCTCAGCTCATTGCTTCTCAAGGGAAGTACTTCAAAGGTGACCTAGTGATGAGTTCGCGCACTTAATTTTCTGAGCTCACACACACATATACACACACTCACACACTGATTTCTTGCTTACCCAGTTATAACGCAGGGCTAAGCGGGCTTAGCAAGTCTGAAGTCTCCAAGGCAAGCCAGCATTTAGTAAGGAAAGATCACTAGCTAGTGCTTGTAAAGAATAAGCATAAGCTAAACGTCTCACTTTTTCTTATCTTTTCTTAAAGAGAGGTTATTCTTCCTATGAGGAAGACTTTTCCCTTGCTCTGGGTGACACAGTGCACTCCCCATGACTGTTTTCTCTTGCTACAGAGCTTGGCTTGCATTGCACAAGTCACCACCTCTGCTGAAATTGCTTCCTTTTAGTTCATCCTGCAGTGTTTGTGTTTTTGTTTGGTTCAGACTTACTCCTGATAGGAGAGGATTTCCTAGTTAATCCTGCCCCTTCATAATTATAAGAATAAAATGGACCGAATGATTACAAAGAACTGAATTAACAATTTCAATACATTCATCAAGGCATCAATATTCAACGATATTACAATAGTAGCATAAATTAGGCACTAGAAAATGACTGGATTCTAAAAAGTAAGAATCTCTTTGGCTTTGTATTCTAAATGTATTTTCAGGAGAGTCAAAACGCTAACTTCAGTGATAAATTGACAGACCGTCTTTTTCCTAAATATCGTTATATTTTAGTCGCAAAAAACATGTTCTTGCTTTAGATAATTTTATTTCATCCCAACTAAAACCAGCCTTCTCTTCTCCCTTTAGTTATGCCGGTTTTTACTTCTTTGTTCAATCATGCTTTTCTTCTAGAACTTCCTTCTCAGCCTAGAAATACTCTCACATGTGCCAGGCAGAAAGCCCTTTCCTCGATCCAGTGACATCTTCAAGTCACTACCCAGTAGCTCTCATTCCTGCACCCCTTGTTTTCCAAAATGATCAGATGCTGTTGCCTTCACATCCTCCTCATTCATCTTAACCCTCCACAGTCAACCCTTCACTTCTACCATTCTACTGAAAACGCTGTCATAAAAATGTTTTACCACAGAATTTATAATGTCGGGCATGATCTTCTCAGGATAGTCTTCGTATTGGTTGTTACACTTTTGTTCTCAAAATTCCTCCTTCTCTGGCCCCCAGGATGTATTGGTTCCCGCCCTATCTTTTAAAACTAACTTTCTTAGTTTGGGGTTCTGTTTTCTAACCTTAAATGTTGCTGAGTTATATCACTCTTTCACACAAAGCCCTTCAACAGCTTCTTAAAGCTCATTGAATAAAGTTTCAATTCCTCAGTCTGTCACTCCAAGCCAATGCTTCCACTGCACAATTAAATTATGTAGATCAGAAAAAAAGAGTAAGAATATACTGACTGTGCTTTGAACTTCTTTCAAAAATAATTTATTTATTATTATTTTGAATATAATTTAATTATTGACCTTTAAAAATATTCATGGCACACCTAAGATCCTCTCTGGGCACACTGGTTGAAAATCACTGCTCGACCCTCTCCATAGATGGACCCTGGGTTTGAAATCTGAGCAGATGTGTGAGTCTAGAGAGCACAGAGCCCTAGGAGACACCTGTGGCTCCAAGGAGTAGGGCGCTGGCCCCATCTATCAGAGGTGGCAGGTTCAAACCTGACCCTGGCCAAAAACTGCAAAAAAAAAAAAAAAAGAAAAGAAAAAAAAAGAGAGAGAGAGAGCATAGAGACCTGTGCTTTGGCCACTGTTTGTTACAAAGGCGGGCGCCAACCCTCATGAAAGCAGAGTGCAGCCCCAGCCTGAGCCGGCCCAACTCCGCACGACCCCAAGTTCTCCAATCAGGAATGTCAGATATGCGTCAAAACTCGTGACAAATGTACCCACGAGACCATGAGCAAACGGAAATTTTGGCAGAAATGAGTGAGCCGCTTGTGAGGAAGCACTGCAACTGAACCACAGCGGCACAACCGACCAGGACGCACCAGCAGCCTCCTGGGGAGCCAGGGGGCCTAGATCTAGAAGGACGCTCTGGCAGCAACAGGAGGGAAACAAGAGCTCGGAGGAAAGAAAGTTCCGATGAGGAATCATTTTTTTCCTTTAGGTTTTCATGACTAATGTTCAGAGATGACCAATGAAGGACAACTCGCTCAGAACGATTCATTGATTTCCTGGGCTCCCCAGAGTTTTCCCTACCCAACCTGGATCACTTCAGGGTTTTTTTTTTTTTTTTTTTCACTTGGGTAGAGCGTGATGGGGTCACAGTTCACTGCAACCTCAGACTCTTGAATTCTCTTACCTCAGCCTCCCAAGTAGCTGGGACTACAGGTACCTACCACCACACCCGGCTATTTTTTTTAGAGATGGGGTCTCTCTCTTGCTGAGCTGGTCTCAAACTCCTGAGCTCAGGCAATCCACCCACCCCAGCCTCCCACAATGCTGGAATTACAGATGTGAGCCACCATGCCCAGCATTCAGAATTATTTTGGTCCTTATTTGTTTAACACTTCCATAATTCCACAGTGTGCTGGGCAGAGTTCTAAGCATTTTATGAGTACAAATGTTTAATACCAACACCATGAGCAAGAGCTATTCTGTATGTGACAAAATTGAGCAATAGGGAAATTAAGGAACTTGCTGGTGGGCTCAGAGCTAGGAGGAGAGCCAGAATGTGAACCTGGAGTCCATACACCTATTACTCTGTGACCTCAAGTCAAATGCCCCCTTTATCATGGAACATCTCAGTGTCATCAGAGTCAGTTACACGTCCCCTCTTCATGATCTAATAGCATTTGAACATACAGTATGGTTCGTCTCATCTTGTTTTAATTTAGTCTATATTTGTGATAAATTCCTAAATGGCAGGGGCTACATTATAAATGTATGTATCCCTTCCCCTAAGTACAATGTCTGGCTCATAGTAAGTGCTCTGTAAGTATGTATTGTATTTAGATAAATTCAAATAAATTGAAATAATTTATCAGAGATTATAAGAATTCAAAAAGCAATGGTAAAAGAAATACCAAATAAAATAATAAATATTAGCTGGCAATCTCCAAAATAATTACTCATTCAGTAAGTAAGCTTCGAGATAAACAAATCCCAGGCACTTTCATGAATGAGGCCACGTGACTGTGACACACATCAGACGGGTTTGAACCGGCGGTCATTGTCTCTTGCTCTGAAAGGGATTGGGCCTGTGGTGTGGGATCGTAAAGACCAGTGTGAATCTAGGAGTGAGTCCTTTCCACCCTGTGTTAGTGTGACTCTATGTTGACTCGTCTATAAGTACATCTGCTTTTTCATTTCTGCTGAATCTTGCTGATTCATTTTTCTAACACTTATGCTTTCCGAAACAGAACTGGCTCCAATACATCTTCCACCTTGTCTGAATTTGATATTTACCAGTATATCATACGGGCTGTCATTCCCCGTTTCTTTACCCTCGTTAATACAGACTCACTATGGGGGCATGAAAGGACATCACTGGAATTTAGATGAATTTTGTCCTACAAAGTGTGACCAAAAAACAAACAAACAAACAAAAAAAAACAACAACAACTTATCAGTCCCCAAGATGAGAGGAGAGCCCCTACTTTCTATCTGTCCAAAGCTGATGATTCCTTTAGTGTCCAAAAACCTCTCCTACTTTTTATGCAGGAAGCTTAAAATTATATCCCCAACTTCATATTCTTCCCATAATCAAAAACTATCCATTAGTAACAAAACCAGCTTGAAAGCTAGCTTTAGGGAAGAAAAGTTGGGTCAGGTACTAAGCAGACCTTTTGTAGGATACTCTCTAAGAAACTATTGAGGGGCAGCGCCTGTGGCTCAAAGGGGTAGGGCGCCAACCCCATATGCCAGAGATGGCAGGTTCAAACCCAGCCCCGGCCAAAAACTAAAAAAAAGAAAAAAAAAAAAGAAACTATTGAGGAGGTAATTTGAAAGCCCATTTTAGGAGTTTACTGAATATTTATTTACTTATTTATTTCTTATTCCCTTAACTGCAAGCCTAATATGACCTTTCATAATTCAGCAAGAACCTGGGGGCACTAAAGTGTATAAAATAGCTCTGCCCTCAATGAGTGCACTCTCTAAAAAAGACTGCAGGTATTAAGCAACTACTTAGAGGTAACTACTCACGTAATTGTAATGAACTTAGTATAATTCTAGTAACTAGAAGGGAGAATTCTAGTTACTAACAAGAACCATAATCATAATAGATGGGAAAGGCCAGTGGGGTAAGATACATGATTAGTGTAATTTTTATTTTTATTTATTTATTTATTTATTTTTAAGAGATAGAGTCTCATTTTGTCACCCTCAGTAGAGTGCTGTGGTGTCACAGCTCACAGCAACCTTCAGCTCTTGGGCTTAGGTGATTCTCTTCTCTTAGCATCTTGAGTAGCTGGGGACACAATGCCCAGCTATTTTTTTTGTTGTTGTTGTTATTGCAGTTTGGCCAGGCCCAGGTTCGAACTTGCCACCCTCAGTATATGGGGCCGGCGCCCTACTCACTGAGCCACAGGCACAGCCTAGTTAGTGTAATTTTTAAAAGCAACACAGGAAGTGATGGGTTTCTCTTTTCCACATTTAATTATTTACTATGTGCCAGAAACTGTACTAAGTACATTTATACATTGCTTTATGTGATCTTCATGGAAATTCTATGAACTGGAAACTATTAATATCCTCATTTTACAGATGGCTACTTGCGCATGATGATGGTGGAATCAGGAATGAAATCCAAAAAGTCTGGAGTTCCTCGTCACACTCCGTGTTCTTCTCCACTATAGGTGCTTAATAAAAGTTTTTAAAAGATTCCATTAAATTTAAGGCAATAATTTTGCAAGAAGTTATAAATCTTTTTGTTTTCAGGGAGAACATTACCTAATCTTCCTAGGAAACAGCTATTGTTCCTGGACAACTGTATAATAGAAGGTCTGAATGCTGAAAATAGACTGTTGGAGCCCAGCTGGGTCTCTCTGAGCCTCAGTGTCCTTATCAAAAGATTATAATCCTTGCATGATTGTATTGAGGAACAATTGTAACATCCACCCACATTTTTTGAGCATCTGGTCTGCAACGGGGAATGTAGTAAGATGCTACAGAAACTTAGATGAGTGAGACAAATTCCTTACGTTATGAAGCTTATTGGGCCACTGCAAGAACTGACATCACAAGTGGCAGTGTGTGTTAAACGCCATGGTGTCAGGACACGCAGGGAAAATATAGTATGTACAAATTTCGTATCCTAGTTGGGGTTCAATAGTCTCTTCTGTCATTACCTTAAAAGTTCCTCTATATCTGCATTTTTTTAATCTCTGGTTTTCCAGGACTCTTGGTGGCTCCTACCGCTTCTAGAAGGAGAGCTGGCCTTTGATCAGAACCTCGGAGCGAGGGGCAAATGCTCACCCTTTCCCACAAGGCTCCCTCCCCTCTATTGGAACTGCCTGGATGCCAATCAATGAAGGCATTTCACAGCACCTGCCAAAGCCCCTTCCCAGACGTTCTTGCCATCTCTAGTTTCTGTCAAGACAAGGTCTCTTGGCAATGATACCGTAGAAATCACAGGCCAATTTTTCACCATTTAGACTGGGAAGTCACAAGTCAGGAACATCCAGACTTTTTGTTGGACCCACTCGGCTTTGTCTGGAGACTTTCCCCTCCATGCAGCCAGACAGCCCCCACTGCAGCAGCCGCAGCGAGGCGCCCCACCCGCACCCTGCTGTCCCCCGCGATCAGAAGCCACTTTCTTCCTGCTTGAGTCTGGCTGGGGGACGACAGGAGGCGGCCAGAGCTGCCCTGCGGTGACAGAGGGAGAAGTGGCCGAGGGCGCCTCGCGCCGAGGAGCTTGCACGGTGGAACTCCGGCTAAAGAGACAGTCGCCCGGGCGGAGGGCAGGAGGCGGGAGCTTCCCTTCCCGGGGCTGCTAATGACCTGCGGGGAAACCGCGCAGCAGCCACTGCGCAGATCCGATGGCAGGTCACGGCGACAGATGTTCCCAACATATGTGGAGAATTAATTACCCACTAGTAAACAAAATCTGTGATGCGGAGAGTCATTTTGTCCAAATTTCTTACGATTTTGCTGTTATTAGGAGCTTAATTTTTCTTGATCATCTAGATCCTCTTGGATTAAAGCGCTCCTTAATGGGCTCCGAGGAACATTCCAAAGAGAAAGCCGGGCCTGGCGAGCCTGGATGGGGAGGGCGGAGCAGGGACGCGGGGCTGGGCGCGGGGGACCGGGCGGCCGGTGGCTGATGGCGAGGCTGCGCCGCAGTGAGTGATTAGCAAATTATTTGATTAAAACATTGGAGGCTAGTCATTTTTTAAAAAATATTCTAATGGTTACCTCCTATTTAACAACGCTTACACTTAATTTAACTGCGTGCGGCGGAACAGCTGGAGTTTCTAAAGGAAATTACAGCATTCTGACAGAAATAGGCTTCCAGAAAGGTTTTGAGTTGCTTTTAAGATTCCGAACATGTTTCTGTCTGGGGTCGTGGAAGCAAATTCTGATAGTCATCAGTTAAGAAAATAGATTTTCTTAAAAGGGGGGAATTCAAGAGTCTCTTGATTTTTGTAAGGCAATTATTTCCTTGGCCATTTTCATCAATCACAAAAGCTGTCAAAAAAGCAATGATTCCCTAAGTAAATAAACCTGAAAGGCTATTAAAAATACGGCTCTTGATCCGTTCAGAAGTTTATAACTCCTCTAAATCTTAAATTCATAAGTATCCCTTCAATCTTGTAGGTAACAAAATAGAGCACTTAAAAAAATCCATTAGTTCCAATAAATATTGTTATAATTAAACATATACACACATCTTGGTTTCCTTCCGTTCAGTTCCTCATTCATTCAACATCCCCTGAGCTTGGTGCTAGAGCGGCAAAGAGGACTAAAATCAGCCCATAATTCTACAGACTCAGGCAAAAAAATAAACAGTTCCCCTGGGTGTCCAACCTCCTGGGGCCTGCTTTCTAAATACCGGTAGTACCCCCCTCACCATACCAAGCAGAATGTCCCCAGCTCAGTCCAGGACCCCAGACTAAGGCAAATATTCAGAGTGAAGATAGAAGAAAAGGTTGGCGGGAAGTTCTGGTAATGAAAGGTTTCGGTGCTGGGATATTTCTAGGGAACATGAGCAAGAGAAGAAAGTCTGCAGCTGCGATGATGAAATGGAAAAAAACAAAGTCTACTGATGCAAAGATGAAACAGGGGCACACAACATGCTTAAGACAAAGCCCACTTTTATGGCATTTCTTACTCTGGGCATTGATTTCCTGTCCTTGCTTTCTACAGATTTGACCCATCACAGCAAACAAAATTCTTTGTAAAAAGGCTTGTGATACATAACATTAGTTTGTATTCCGTTTTGCTGCAAGTCACTGGGCTCTGACAGTTGAAATTTATTTGGGTGAAAATTCTCTTCAAAGATAAAAATTGCTTAAGTGCCTTTCCCAGGAATTCTGCATTTTTTCCTGAATTCTCGAAAACTTCAGAGGCAGGTCAGGAGCAGTGGTGAGTTATACATGGCAGCCTCATTACTCAACAGGAAGAATCTGTTTTATGAATAGTCTGAGGTAACACTTCCCTTCTCCTATGTAACTTGTTTGAGATTATATGACCTTTATTTTTTATTACAGTGATTGGCACAGATGACCACAATAAACACCTAATAACCTACCATGTTAGGTAGAATTTGGTAGGACTAGGAGAATGGCCTGTCTTGCATACAGGGTATGGCTAAGTAAAACACTTAGAATGGGAAGGGTCAAAGGCCAGTGATTTGTAAACCTGCTACACCTTGTTTTTGAACTGTATAAAACATCTTTGTTTCACAATCTGGGTACAGTCTTACACACCCAGGAGCCAGTCTTCTGGCATTTTATTCTTCTTTCATAGGTGAAACAATAACAACCTAATACTGCATATGTTTCCCTGCTTCTAATCTCCGTACTCTGGTTTTATTTTCCATATCAGAGCTTATACATAATTCAGTCCTATTTGAACACGATCACATGGCACAGTCCGTGCAATCTTCAGAAGCAGGCCAAAACAGGCCGAGCTCATGAGGCAGCCGTGGAGTCCTCAGCTGCCGTAATTTATTACTCCTTGCAACAAGTGATTAAACCAATTCTCTGATTAATCAAAACTGTACTTTGGAACTAGCCACAGGAGACCAGAATTTTAAATCATGTTATGCAGACTGTAGCAATATAAAGAACAAGATTGAAAAATTAACTCTATAAGAAATATTTAGCAAATAAGCGTTAATCTTTCCTCAGACTTGCTGAAAGAGCAAAGCCACACTCAAGCAAACTTTAAAATATATGCCTTGACAAGGACTAAGGAAAATGTCACGTTCTTTTAAAAGGTACGCGGTGTTCCTGTGAATCATTTCTCCTGGAAGGACTTCCTTCCGCACTGTTTATGGCCTTCCCGACACCTCCTCCCTCACCACCTTCTCTAGTTGCTGTTCAGGCCTCTCCTCAGCACTCCTGGGGAGGCCTCAATTCTTCTCCCTTCCCCTGGCTCTGTCCACCAACACAACTCAGCAGCACTGCCTCCTTTGACGTTAGTGTCATTTCATTAGACCACCTCTTCTCCCTCCTCATTTCACCCACTACTAAACTCTATCTCCATTTCTCTACTTTCTTCGAACTGCAATTCCTTTTTTATTTTCTGTTCTATACTCGCTCCGATTAGCGAATTCGTTTACTCATTCCTTTATTCACCAAATGTTTATCAAACATTTCCTAAGTGTCAGAGATTTGGCTAAGCATGAAGAGTACAGAGATTCTGTCCTCAAGGAGCTCTGAGCAGTGGAATAACTGCAGGGGGTTGACTTGGATGGGGTGTAGCGTGTCGGTGCTCTGCTCACAGCACATGTGACCTTCATATTATTGTGGTGCATAAGGATAACATTATCCACATATGACCCTGGCATGTAAGAATATCCCATCCCATTACAGTACCCTAGTATATAAGAAGAAAAAAAAAAAAAACAACCAACGTACTATCCTGGTATATAAGAAGAAAAAACTGTTTAAACAGGTAACATGATCGTGTGTGATCCAGTAGCATGAACTGTTAACATCAGTATAGTTCTATTTATTCCATGGCAGTGTATATTTGGGGCCAGCTCTAAACCAAGTCTAAACCAGTAAGTGCCTAAGATGTCCAGAAGCATCTCACCTACCACCAACCCCTTACAGGAATTTTTTCCAATGAAGAGAGGGTACAAATAGTAAGATCTTCCCCCTGCCTCTCAGATCAACCAAATGGGACCGCCCAACTTGATGATCACAAAATCTGAAATTCGCCTCTTTTCCCAACAGCAGGTTGTTCTGCCAGGTATGTTGCCAGATTCTCACTGAACAGACTCTGTTCTTCTCTTAACCTCCTCTGTTCTCAGGTTACTAGTTCTTCCTGTTTTCATTTTCTTCCTGAGCTTGGCTATTTGCCATCACGTCAGTGCTTCTAATCTCTGCTTTTTTAGGCTACTCCAGTTTTATTGATCTAAGGGTAATGTTCCATCCCCAGACATCGATTTGTCCAACTCAAAATTATATTGCCTTTTATCAGGTATCTTAATAAATCTTTAGCTCATCCTTAAACACTCAGCAGCTTCCTTGCCTCCTACCAACACTTCAATTGGTTACTAGGAACTTTATTAACTCTACCAGAACTTTCAAGTAAGCACAACAAGGTCATTCTAAAATTTTCTCAGTTTCCCTTTTTTCCCATAACAAATATCTCTGTATCTTCTCTCATTCTTTTGTCTGTTAGAGAATAAAACACCTTACTCATTGTTTGAGATAATCCATTTGGCTGTTTACTTAACACAATTAAGATTCCTCCCTTCTCTTATGAAATTTTGTTCTATCAATTATTTGATCTTCTTTTCATATTTCCCATCTCTCAGTATTTCTTTTTCCTTTCTTGGCCTTGGACATAGACTTTTGGATGTTAAAAGGAACCTTGAGAAAGTTGCCTTACCATCTCATGATAACATGACAAGTAAGTAGCCACAGCCACTAACAGTAAGCAGATTAATAAGTCATTCCTTCTATTCCTTTTTTTTTTTTGAGATAGAGCCTCAAGCTATCCCCCTGGGTAGAGTGCCATGGCATCACAGCTCACAGCAACCTCCAACTCCTGGGCTCAAGCGAGTCTCCTGCCTCCGCCTCCCAAGGAGCTGGGACCACAGGCACCTGCCACAATGCCTGGCTATTT
>CAUYQV010000321.1:0-57666 GCA_963574575.1 Galagoides demidoff
TCATTATGCTTCTCAGAGTTTGTTTTCTTTATTATTATTTTTATTGAATGGTAACTATGTACATTAATGCACTTCTGGGATACAGTGTGGGGTTTTCACACACAATCCAAAACACTTCCATCAAACTGGTTAACATAGCCCTCATGTCATTTTCTTAGCTATTATTTTAAAATGTTCACATTCTACTCTTAGAAAGATTCACTTGTACCCTTGTAAGATAAACCTTAGAAGTGATCCCTTCAATCCCCCTCCCTCCACCCATTCTCTCATCCCATCTCCCTCCCCCCTCCCCGTATTCTTAGGCTGTTATTAGGTTATAGCTTTCATATAAAAGGTATGAATTAGTTTCATAATAGGGGTGTGCACATTGGATACTTTTTTTTCCATTTTTGTGAAACTTTGCTAAGAAGAACATTCTCCAGCTCCATCCATGTGAACATGAAGGACATAAAGTCTCCATCTTTCTTTATAGCTGCATAGTATTCCATGATGTACATATACCACAGTTTGTTGATCCATTCATGGATCAATGGGCACTTGGGCTTCTTCCATGACCTGGCAATTATGAATAAACATTCTGCAGTAAACATTCTGATACAAATATCTTTGTTGTAATGTGATTTTTGGTCATCTGGGAATATACCTAATAAAGGAATTGCAGGGTCAAACGGCAGGTCTATTTTTAGTTCTCTAAGTGTTCTCCAGATGTCTTTCCAAAAGGAACGTATTAGTTCACATTGGGATATTTCTTACATTAAAAAAAATCTCTAGATTTTGTTTTCATGTAAGATATAATGGTAGAGTTATAACTTTCTCTTCTTTTTGTCTTTTTATAATTGGCCAGCTAGATGTCCCAATTTCACATTTATCCTCTTTTCTCACTGAACTATAACACGGCTTTTAAAACACGTGTTCATGATGAGTGTCACAGAAATCTGTTTTCTCTGGGTGTTCTAGTTTACCCGTTTGTCTCACCCATTCCTCCTCTGGGACCACACTGCAAATGTAAGACTTCGTTCTTCCATTATTCTTTCTTTTTCTGAGCTGCTTTACATAGTATTGCGACTCATTCTTTCATACGAAATTTAAATAATTTTTTCCAATTCTAGAAAAAATGGCTTTGTTATTTTTATGGGGATCATATTCCATTTTAAAATTAATTTGGGGAGAACTTGTATTTTTAATAGTGGGCTTTCCTATCCAAGAGCATAGCATGACCGCCTCTATTCAAATTTTATAATTTCCTCCTTAGAGGTTCTGTGCATTCCTGCTGCTCAGGTTTTTGGTTGCCTCCCAGCTCCTCGGTTTCCTCTGGGCAGCTCCATAGTAGCAATCAACGAACCTCTGTCCTGCCTTTGTTTCCTCTGGGACTATTCTGCAAGACAGGCAGTGAGGACTCCGTCTCAGAAGGTTAAGTCTAGCATTTCCTAGGCTCAATTCTGTGTTCTTGCTTCTGGTTGGCTCTCTACACAAGGCCCTTTCCTGATCCGAGGCGTGCCTGTATCACTTCTCGATCCTCTCTCTCTCCTTTTCACCCTCACTACATATCATTTGGCAAGCTGTGTATTTATAGTCCTTTGATCTCTGTCTCAATTTTATCAGGCTCACAACCATTTCTGCCTCTCTTTTCTAATGAGCCACAAAGCATATTCAGGGATACCTCCAGCTTGGGAGAAAATAGACTGTACAGAGCTCTCTTCAAATTCCAGGCACTTTAATTCATAGTCCTCCAACCGACAATAGAGTACATCTTACTGATTGCCTAATAAAAAGAGGAGAAATTGCTCTCTGAATGTGCTATAATTGGATCATGTCTTTGCTCACATGGTGTTATGGCATTCAATAGGGATCCAGGATGATTTAAGCTTTTTTATCTCTTTATTAGAATGAGAAAGATATAAACCACAGTTAGGACATCAGAAACTCCCCACTTCCACGATGGAACTATCAATTCAGATTCCACATTCAGGGTAACCTTTTATGTGGCAGGTAGGGTAGTTGGCATTCTCTCAGAGACTGTCTGACTCTGCTTTTCCAAAAGATAGCCATGGGCTCGGAAATTTGAAATTAAGAAAAGGTTCTAAAAGCTTAAATCTATGTCTTAAAATTATTATAGGCGATAACTGCTGTGTTCACAGGAGGTAACACTAGTGCCCCAATAAGGGGGGCCAGAAGCCAAGAAATAGGACAGTAGGCATGGTGAGGCTGGGGGAGCATGGCTTCTTGGTGGGGGGGCACTAACAGCAATGCCTGCTGGGTGCTCCTGGCAGCAGAGCAGAAGCAGGACATCCCAGTCACCCAGGCTTACTTTAGAGATTTAGTACCGTGCCTGGCAGACCTAAAGGTCTGTGAGCTATGGAATGACAATCCCAAGGGCACTGGATCACCACTGGCCACATCACAGGCATTGACAGTCAAAAAGAAGCACATGGTTAAGAAAGCAGTTGCCACATTATTGGCCCAGATGCAATTTTATAAACCTCAAAACAAAACTTGCCCTTACAAGAATAGGTTAAACTGCCTTTGTGAAAGAAACACCTGCGAAGTGACCTAGACTAACTACAGGCATAAGAAAGGCAGAATGGTCCAAACGCTGAGCATGGTCTCCAGACGGAGACCTCCCAATTAGCCGGTCATATGACTACTGACTGTCTCTCTCCCACACCCCGTGCCACCTGCTCCTGCTGTCCGTCTTATACGCACGCTAGAAGAAGAAAATGCTCGAATATCAGGCTGGGTCTGAGACTCATCTTTGGAGTTAAAGGGAAGGGGAAAAGCCTCCTACCCCAAGCTGGTTCACTAGGACCAGAGCCCTGCACATGACAATAACTCAGAGCCAATAGTGATAATGAAATGAATCTAGTAGACATCATTTATCGAGTTTTTATTTGTTGTATTAGGTGCCATGAACAAATTTATCATTGTTGAATTTCACAGCCCCCATGTTAGTGTCTGCCTTGCATGCATAATTGTAATGGGTCCGTGTAATTATCCCCATTTGGTAGATGAGGAAAGCAGGTACTAAGAGAGATTGGGGACCTTTCCCAAGGCTGCACAGTGCAAATGACAGGAAGAGGAAGGACTCTTCAACTAACTAACTTCAAATTTTGTGGTGTTTTCGGTATGGGGTCCTGCTTTCATTGACTTTTATTATCTCTATAATCCTCAGTTTGGAGAAGTTTGCTCACCTGGTTTTATACCGTAAAACATTAAATGTAGAAAATTAGAAAGAGTTGGAGGCTACTAGAGGCATAAAAACTTAACATTGAAATTTAAGGAGGATAAAACTATTTTTAAAAAATACCCCCAAACAACAAAAACCTTCCATAACTCCACCCCCAAATAATTTGGAGACATTGAGTGAAGAGGCAAATAATTCTATACATCCTTCAGTAATCTCTGAGGTTGTCAAAGGATTATGGCATTAAAAAGGGTTAAGCTATCGTCACTCTGTGCTGCTTAAAAGTGTGGATAAAATTTCCCAGACAAGTTTAGGGATAGAAGGGACATTGAGAGATCATAATGTTCAGCTGACTTCTAGGTATAATTATTCAAGTACAAAAGGAGTCAGGGTTGACCCAGCCACGTGCTGGTCACTGGTAGATCCCAGCGCAGATCTCACTGTTTCTAACCCCTGGTGCAGACAGCTGACAACTCCTCCTAGCTTCTCCCAGAGGACATTCAGAAGCCTTTCACAAATATAGATTTTAAAGAAGATTTTGTTTTTTGATATCGTTACATTAGATATCCAAATTTTACTTGTAAATTTTATCAGTTACTCCTTTTTAGTCAATAAATCAGACCTCAGATAAGTGCCTGCCTGAGAGGTGATCGTAGTCCAGTCAGGGAGAGAAATTAAGCAACCGAGAAAGAGCAGTGAGGTAATCCCGATTCTTAACTCCTCTTAAAAAATCAGATCAGTTTTGGATCTACTCCTCTGCATGGCAGGCATCGGAGCTGACAGCAGCAGCCCCCCTCAGGTGGGGCGTGAGCCCTCTCATTCCCCATTGCCTTTCCTGGGTGTCCCAGCCCACTCCACTCGTCTACCTACTCCAGCCTTCTAGAAGTCTACGTTTACACATGTGTGAGGAGGCTGAAGGTAAAGGTAGTGGTGATTTAACTGAGGCCTAGAAATTCTACGTTAAGAAGTTTGGGCTTGATCCTGAAATGCCAAGAAGCCACTGAAGAGCTGGACACTGCGCTCTACCCCTCTGAGGCTGGCCTTTTGGACGAGCCTGTGAGAGCTGCATGAAGAGTGGACTACAGAAGAGAGAGACCAGAGGCTGAGGCCAGAAAAGAGGCTTTTGAAGAAGTCCAGGAAAGGACTGAGGTTGGTCTTAAAGCAATGTCCAAGGGAAGGTAAAGAGAAAATTGATCCTAGGAATATTTGCATGGAACCAAGAGCACAGCAGGGACTGAAATACAAACAGAAGATCTCAGAATGCTGGGCTGGTGGGAGGAAGAGCATTAACACCTACTCTCTCTGGAGCCCTCAGGGGATTCCCAGCAGGGTCCTCAGTTCAGTAAGGCACAGGGCCTGCTCTGTGTGGCCAAGGGATCAAACTGTGTTGAGAGAGTTGTATGCATCCATTTGGGGGAATGATGGATGGTTCAGGTAGGGTAGAGAAGCTCTTTGGAAGAGTCTGTAAGTATAGTCTCTGGGCCAGTGGCTCTGGCCTTCCACAATAGGGGCAGTATACAGCAGGGTGGCTGAAGGGAGGGAGGGCTTTGTCAGGAACCTCAGTATCCATGTGTACCCCAGATTTGGAAAGTCTGGTAGATACAGAGAACTACAGACGCCCCACAAGGACTCAAAGGTAGTATAAAAGTCACGTACCTTTCCAACTCTTTCCTAATTCTGTCTCAAGACCAAGGGTGGTTCCTGATGGTGAGAGAGAGGCTACCTTAGGGCTGGCCAGCACTATCTAACAGGAGACTTACCATTCTCCTCAGCCTGCCCAGATACACCACAGGGGAGTCATTTCTTGCCTGGTGAAAAAGCCTTCAGGAGCCTTCAGATACATTCTCATCTAGCAGTGAGAAGTATCACCTTACAAAATGGAAATGCCACTTTCACTTGTGAACACAGATAATCTCAAAACAGCTATTTATTTGAAGGACAGAAACAAAATTAAGTAGTTAGAATTTCCTACAGATTTGGGCCTGGTGTTCTCCAAATGGAGGAGGCAAGACACAAAGGGTGGAGGCCGTTCCTCTGAGGAGAGGAGGAATGGCAGTTTCCATGGAGCCTCCTATCAAAGGGACGGTGAAACCGTGTTACCCTGAATTTCAAAAACTGGGATAGCTTCCTCGCTCAGGTTCATCATAACAGCGTAAAAAGAACCTTACAGAAGAGAAAGGACTTTCCCTCAACAGCCCACAGACCTCTACCTAACTCATTCAGAGGAGATGCTGAGGCAATTTTCTGAGGAGACAGAGAGAAGTGAGAGGAGACCCCCCAGGAGTAACTGGAAGACAAGAGGAAAGGCGACCAGGTTAGAAAGAAACCCTAGATGATGCTGCCACTATGACAGCCACACAGCTGCTAAGCCAAATCCCTAGTAGTGCTCCGTTTGGGGGAGAAGTTGTGATAAATGCTGTGAGCAGCGTAATTCTGTTTGTGTGTGGCAGCAAAAAGAAAGAACAGGCACTTTCAAACAGTAACTAATATTTCGAAAGGACGCTTACTCAGAGCAAACCAGAACCATTATGCTCATCTGATGAAAACAGGATTTTCAAATTTGCAAATATTTCCATTTTATACATAATGCACCCACGTTTCTCATGCAAAGCAGTCAAGTATTAAAATCTTCACCGAAGCTTTTATTTAGTGTAATGCATGTATACAAGGTTCTGCATTGCCCTAGATAGAAATTCATCTCAAAGTGTCATGCTGTGTCAAATCCTGAGGAAGGACACATAAATCCTCATCTTAGCAGGACGGTAGCTTTGGGTAAGAGGATAAACTAGTCCTCCTTAATCTCCGCTACCCTCCAGAGGGCCACCCACATGGCCCGCAGTTTGGAGAAGGACTCAGTGGAAGCACTTCTAAGCATGGTTGGTCTTTTCTTTCCCAGCGTCTCCACAACCTCTGTCCCACCAACAAAAGATGTGAAATAATAAATAATCACGAAAATGGTATTTTACAGTTTACAAAAAGCCCATCTCACTGTTTTTGCAAATGTTGTACCTCTCCATTCAGGAACATTAAGAAGTGGTAGAAGTGGAGCCTCAATCCAGGATGTCTTTGGGTCACCTCGTGCCCTCCCACTGAACTCTGTATTACAACTGGGTCTTAGCCACAGAACAGTCCCCTAGCAGCCCCTGTCTCTGGGAGTCATGCCATGGTTCCTTGGTTCATTGGAAGGGAAGGTCCTTCTCTTATATGGTTATATTATTTGTGCATTTGCCTCATTTATTTCACTTCAAAATGTATCATATCTTATGCCTCCTAAGTTCTGCTACTTTTCTAGCTCATGGGTTTGGGGCAAGTAGTTTAACCTCTCTGCACCTTAGTTCTCTCACCTATTAAATGGGGATAAGAAGTAACTATAGCATAATTGTTGGTAGGATCGAATGAGATGGTACACATAAATCAGTTGTCAGTGGGGTGGTGCCTATGGCTCAAAAGGGTAGGGCGCCGGCCCCATATGCCAGAGGTGACGGGTTCAAACCCAGCCCCGGCCAAAAAAAAAAAAAATCAGTTGTCAGTGTACAACACATAGTGAACACTCAGTAATATTAAAATTAAAGCATCATCAGGGGATGACAAGGCATGAATGGAGCAGCGGACGTGTTTGGAGCTCTGCAGTGGCAGTCCCAGACACCTGCCAGTGGAGGTGGTGGACGAGTTTCCAGGGAGACCACATGGGCTGATGTGCAGGCACCAGAAAGACTCCTTGGGCAGCCTCAACAAACATTTAGAAGACACTGGAGTTTGTGGTAGCCGGTAACTAGTCTTTAACAAAAAAGAAACCAAAATGGAAAAGTAATTATCCCTTGACAGATAGACAACTGGGCGGTAAGGGGGATGCATTTTGGGATACTGCACCAGATTTTGAAGGCCATAAAAAGATTTGGCACACCTCAGAGGCTGCTGCTCATGCTTTTGGGAACAATGATGGTGAAATGGCAGGAGCAATCCATGATGGTACAAACATGACGTGACCACATGGATTCCTGGCAGAGTGCTGAGGAGAGCAGGGGAGTAGACAGTCTCCAGTCTACTGCTTGGCACCACTACTCAGTGTGACAGAGTGGCATAGTGACTCTGAATATTCCTGCACCACCGCCCAGTTCTGGACATGAACGTCAGCTCTGTTTGTGCCTTCCTCAGGCAAAGCCCTCAAACTTGTGGTACGCAGCACAGGGACAGTAGTCCACATGCAGAGGGGGTTATGTGCAGAGGTTGTGGAGCTGAGTGCTCAGTGCTGTTGTTGACTGGCGTATCTCTCACTGACAGACTGACTCTGGAAGAGCTGAAGACCCAAAGGACTATGTCGTACAGGTCATGGTCAGCCAACCTCTGCACCACCCCACACCATTTGAACACTGACTGGTTCTATTGGCTGGTCTGCTCCCCACATCCCTCCCGCTTCTTTTTTTAAATGTAGAAATGATTGTCATCATTTTCTACTTTATGGCATGAAATTCTTTTTCACCTCTCTCAATTCCCTATGAATGGATTTAGTTCTGAGAAATTACCAGTGAAAAATTCCATCTGAGAAAGAGACCAAAAAAATAATAATTAATAAAATATAAAGAGCAAAAAAGTAATTAGCAAGAAGCTGGTAATGCATGAACTTTGTGGGGATGAACATCATTTACTTCTCCAATTAAACTGTGAGTTGACAGCAGGGCAGGCTATTATTTATTTAATGTATCTGTATTTAATATATTTACTTTATCTAATTTAATGTATTCTGTATTCTTCCCCGAGATTCCCCTTAAAGATATGTTGATCCCTTCTGAAAACCCTTAGGAAAAATACGACTTTGTCATTGTGATCAAAGGAGCAGATATTTTTTAGAATGCGAGCAACGAAGGGGCAGAAGATATTCCTCAGGGAGAGCTGGATGGAGAATGGAGGGGATAGAAGGATAAAAAGTATACAGATAGATTCTCCTCCACTTGCAATGGGGTTACACACCAATAAATCCATCATAAGTTGAAAGCATCATAAGTCAGAAATGCCCTTACTAACCTCCCCTACCCCAAACATCATAACTTAGCTTTGCCTACCTTAAATGTGCTCGGAACACTTCCGTGTTAGCCCACAGTTGGGCAAAATCATCTCACACAAAGCCTGTTGTGTTGAAAATAAAGTGTTGAAAATCTTGGAATTTATTGACTACTATTCTGGAAGTGAAAAACAGAATGATCGTATGGGTACTCCAAGAACAATTTCTATTGAATGAGTATTATTTTCTCACCATCATAAAGTTGAAAAGTGAAGTCAACTTAAAAGTTCAGTAAGTCAGAGACTGTCGCCACCAGAATGACCATAATGACCTGCTCCGTAATATGCAGTGTGGGTAGAATGATCTACAGAGACATATTTGAACCATTTAAATCGATTATTGTTGTTAGAGCAATCATTTTCTGAACAGTGCAATAAATTGATGAAGTATATTTTGGTGGCATCAGAGTTACATTATATAAAATTAGGAGGCATTTAGTTAACACTCTCGTTTTATAGATGCCGTGAATCAGGCCAAAGAGTGCATTAAAATGGCACTCTATTTTATTTTCTCCAAGATTAATACATTGAAACAAATAAACAAACACAATTTACTGTGACTCGGTTAAGTATTTTTCTATTGCCAAAATCTTAACAATAGACACAAGTACCAATGGAAGAGGAGCTTCATATCAATGTTTAAGTAATGAAAGTTTGGGGAGGGTGAATTCATGACTATCTCCCTGTTTTTCCCTGGAGAGGGAAAACTTTGAGGTGACATCATCAAGAGAGAAAGATAACAAGTTTGAAAATGTAAATAAATGTAATCAGTTACCATGTGGAGGAAACACTGAAAAAATAAATGGTCTAGCCACCCAAATCATTAATCAATTAATAGAAAATCATAAAACCTGACAGCTCGTCTGATCTCCAAAGTACTTACTCGACTAATATGTATCAAGCATCTACTCGTGTAAGAAGCTGTGTGGAGCGATGTGGGTACATTGGTGAGGAAAACAGGCATTGACCCTGCCCCCATGAAGTTCACAATATATTCAGGATAACAGACAATAAATAAGGCATAGTATTTAGGGTTGAAGGTATTAAACTTACATATACTAAAAAATTAGTCATTCTTGATCTGAAATTCAAATTTAACTGGGTGTCCTACATTTTCTTCCTTAATCTGGCAACATAAAATAAGTGTGTGTTTGTTTGTTGTGGGGGAAGGAAAGAGATTTACTATTGGATAGAATAGTCAGCCAAAGACACTCCATTTAAATTAAGATGAGAAAGAGCCATCCAGGAATGGAAGGGGGCGGAAAGGTAGGATGTTATAGGTGGGACTGAGTATAGAGAATTCCAGACAAAACGAATAGCATCTTACAAGGGTACAAGTGAATCTTTCTAAAAGCAGAGTATGAACATTTTAACTCAATAGCTAAGAAAATGACATGAAGGTTATGTTAACCAGTTTGATGAGAGTATTTCAAAATGTGTATGAAAACAGCACACTGTACCCCATGATTGCATTAATGTACACAGTTATGCTATAAGAAATAAAAAAAAAAAAAGAAAGAAAGAATAGCATGTCCAGGCTCGGTGCCCATAGCTCAGTGGTTAGGGAGAGCTGGCCACATGCACTGAGGCTGGTGGGTTCGAACTGGCCCAGGCCTGCTAAAATAAAAAAATATCTGTGTGCTGTGGTGGGCGCCTGTAGTCCCAGCTTCTAGGGAGGCTGAGGCAAGAGAATTGCTTGAGCCCATGAGTTTGAGGTTGCTGTGAGCTGTGATGCCACATCACTCTACCAAGGGAGACATAGTAAGACTCTGTCTCAAAAAAAAAAAAATAGCATGTCCAAAGGCCTTGAGATATTCAATCATTAAACAGTATTGAGGGTCTATTATTGGCCAGGGATCAGGCACTGGGGATTCAGTGGTGAGCAGAACAGAAGGACCCCGGCTCTTCACAGAGCTGTTTGAAGAACCCGTTGAGGCTATCAAGACACTACGGCAGATGCATCATCTTTAGCAAGGCATGAAAGATTATCTAGCTGTACCATTTTTATTTCCTTAGCTGCTAATGTGAGCCTGAGAAAATGAAAATGTTTATTTTTGTTGTTGTTGAACCATTTATCCTCATCTTGGCGGGGGGCGGGGTACAGAAACTGAGACACAACCTTTCATTATCTTTTATAATAATTGACTTTGGGCTATTCATCAAGAAGATGCCTCCAGTTCAATGAGAAGTGACAAGAACTGAAATCTAAACAACTCAAGTGGGAACAAAAGGCAAAATGCAGAAAAACCACCACCACCACTTGTTCGATCCATTAGGTCCTAAGAATAGCAGAGATGCTCCGGGTATGAGAAAGAAATGAAAAAAAATGGATAAATTCTAGCAATGTAGCCACCTTCTAAGAAGTTACCAGAAAACCACATAAGCCTTCCACTTCAGTGAGTTGCCTTTTTATTCTGAATGTGTCAGTTTATTTTGGGCAAAGCAGTGATTCTTATGGATAAGTGCACAAAGCCATTCCTTTTTATCACAGAAGTGAAGGGAGATTTTTCTGCCTTGACTGTTATTTCTCTGATAATATACATTATTAATGATAACACAGTTTAGGGGGGAAATCAGAGGGCAGCTCCCAGGCCTTTTGTTGAGTTTGTTATGTGCAAATTTAAGGAGGAAAAATGAAATTCTGCTTACTGCTCATTTGAAAGCAAATTTAAAATTGAATTAATATTCCAAAGTATTATAGACTTTTCTTAAAGTATATCTTTGGAAATATTCTTACTTGGATTTTTTTAATCAGTTAATAGCTTAAAACAAACTCTAGTAAGACAATCATGATGTGATAATCAGTAATTCAGAGGATAGTTATATCAGACTAACTGTCTGATAGACATGGTAGTCTATTTCTCCTGCAGGTTGCTATCTTTGGGGAATCTTGACATTTTATTTAGAATACTGGCTATACCTCTCAGATTCATATCAATTGCCAACTTGACAGGCTTGGAATCTGTCCCACGATCTCAGTCATTGATAAAAAATATTAAACAGAATGAGTTCTAAAATAGAGCTCTCTGTCAGGCTATTGGAAATATTAGATTTTATTACTAAATAAATCAATACCCAATTACTTTATTTTGCATACATGTAACTCTAAATTTATCTACAAATTTCTATGAAAGGCCATGTGCCTTGCATAGATCCAAACAAAACTTAGTAGTAAGGACGAATCTCTACATTTGGGTCAAAAATTCTAATGCACTTTTTAAAACAGAAGCAAAGTCACCCACAGGACAGCACCTAGAATTGTAAGTGGCATCAAAACTATGTCTTATCTATATAGACTGGAAGTAGGGATTTTGCAGAGGAGAAAATATTTAATTCTTTTTCAATAGTTTCTTTTTTTTCCATGTTTCAAATGTAATGTGTTTATTTTATTTTACTCTGATGCAAAACCAAAGATTCCTCTCTCAGCACAGAGATTGATATATGTATTAAAAGGTGCTAAAAAGTGCACCTTTTAGCACAGGTGCTAAATGCAGGATGTGATGTAAAAACTGGAGGGCTGGGTCATGATGCCACATTGTGACTGAGGAACACTTTAATTAACACTGCAGAACTGAACTGCCATGTGGCACAGACACGACAACTTCCAGGCCTTCCTGCAAGCACCTCGCCTAGGGTGGACCTGCCATCTCCAGCCTTCAGCGTGGGGAGCATTACAATTCTTTGGAAGAATAAAAAGTTCATTCATGGGCGGTGCCTGTGGCTCAAAGGGTAGGGCACCAGCCCCATGTGCTGGAGGTGGCAGGTTCAAACCCACCCCAGCCAAAAACTGCAAACAAACAAAAAAAAGTTCATTCACACTTTGGAAATTTCACAGAATAATTTTAAGGCCAAAACATAGCAGGTTCATTTCTCTTCACTTTCAGGGACAAATGTGATGCTCTACTCAAACCACGTTAAGCTTCCACTTCAAACCCCCCCCCCCAACCTACCCTTGTGACCTCCTGCACTGAAGTTCTTTCCATCCATTAAAGCTGTTTACATTGTTTCATTGTTATTACACTGATGCAATGTCTATGTATCTTTGTGAAAGTATTTCTTGAGGTAGATTACTAGAAGTTGCTTTGCTAAGCTCATTTAGAGTTTTTGCTGCTGCTGACAAAAGGTATTCTTGCTAACAATGAACAGATCTGTACAATAGAGAGATATACCTATAGCTATGCATACAAACACACAGAGAGCGAGGTCTATAAATTATGTGTTCATGTTTTTATTCAGTTTTTAATGTCTTTTTCACATTGATTTGTAGGTGTTCATTGCGTTTTTAAGACATTAAGACTTTTAAGGGTACACATATTGCAAATATGTATTCTAGTTCATCGTTTGAAAAAACACAAGTTAAATTGCTTAATCTTTATTGTTTCTGGGGTTTTGAATCTTTTTTTGGGAAGACCGTTAACATCCCAAAATTAAAAAAAAAAAAAGCCTCCTAAATATTTTCACAGTTTTTCTTAACACTTAGCTCTGTAACCCTTCTAGAGTTTCTTTTCAGGAATGACATGAATGAGGTATTTAACTTTTCTCCCAAAGGAATAGCCCATTGCCCCACACGATTTATCAAAACACCCGATCTGTTGCCTTTATATTGGAAGAACAATTTGGCTTAGGTTTCACATCTTCCCTCAGAAGGGAAAACGTACTGCTTTTCCATCTTCTGAAATTGAATGTCACTCTGGTCAAGTCAAAGGCCAACCTGATTATTTCTGCTCTTGTAAGTGACTTGAATTTTCTACCTCGGTAATTTTTTCTTTAAGGTTGACATTCAGAAATTTTACCGGATTACCTCAGGGTGTTAATTACTTCAAATGAAATTTTCATGGAGTCTAGTGAGTCCTTTAAGTCTTTCTACCCATTTATTACATCATTTCAGGAGAATATTATTGTACTGTGTTTCAAGATATTTTTCACATGTTTGCTTCCATTCAACTGTCATGCATTCCTACCATATCCTCTATAGTCATTATTATATCTTTGTATTTTTCTATTTTGTTTTATCTCCTCAAGTCTATCTTCTATGTCCCTAACAATGTTTTCAGTGAAGTTCATTCTATGTCTGTTTCATCTAAAGTGCCTTCTGTTTCTTTAGTGATTTTATTTATCTATTTAGCATTTGTCCTAAGCATTGCCAGCACACTTTTCATCTTCCTTAATTATTTTACATCTCTTCTGTGAAATCTGGAGTCTCTTTCTGAATATTTTTGTTTGCTTGATATTTACACACACACAGAGAGAAAATCCATATCACTGGCAAATCCTTTACAATAATGAAGAACTCATTTAAATTTTGTTCTATATACATTGTATTTGTTTAGGGATTATCGACACTTCCTTGGCTTAAATTTCCTCTACCATTAAAAAAAATGTACCTTGTAGCATTGATGAACATATACCAGTCCCTGCTCCTGCCACCTCTTGATCATGACTCATCTCTTAAAAAGACACGGCTATTAAAGAATAATATTGGGAAAGGGGTGAGAATAAGGTAGAGTACTCAGAGGCTTATTGCAGTTTCAGTTTGGGTTTTGTTATGGTTATCTACTGTTGCATAGCAAACCACCCCACGATTTAGTGGCTTAAAATAACAACCAGGAGTTTTGTTCATATTTCTGCAAATTGGTCAGTGCTCAGTGGGTGCAGCTCATTCCTACTCTACTTGGTGTCAGGGGGCACAGCTCAAATGGGGGATTTCAGGATCCACCTCAAAGATGGGTCACCCACGTGCCAGGCAGATCTTGCTGGCTGCTGTCCCCTCTCCAGGTGGCATTCTCCACAGAGCAGCACGGCTTCCTCACGCCCAGGTGGCTGTGTTCCAACAGTCAGGGCTCCAGGGATTAGGAAATGAAGCTTGTAGCTTCCTAAGGAAACTTCCCAGCATCCCTTCCTCTCTATTCTGTACAGTTAAGGGGTCAGAGGACCACACACACATAGGCGTACTTCTACGAGGAGTGTCAAAAAGTTTGGGAGCCATATCTGGAAACTGGTGCAGGTTGTCTCAAGCATCTGTCACCAAATACCTTATTTCCTTTCTATTGGAAATATATCTATTTGTAGTTCATGACATTCAAAGTTAGGTGCCATAGAGAATGGCCCCACAAAGTGCAGGAATATTAAGTTTTAATTTGGAAATTACTGCCCTGCCCTCCTTCCAAGCAAATAGCCCCCAGAAGTATCTCTGGCTGGATCAAATGGGAGGTCTAGTTGAGTTCGGGGAGGATTCTCCATACTTCCTTCCAAAAATGTTGTATTTTCAGTCCCGCCAGCAGTGTAAAAGTGTTCCCTTCTCTCCACATCCATGCCAGCCTTTGCAGCTTTGAGACTGAGATGGGGGCTATTCTCACTGGAGTTAGGTCATATGTCATATTTGCATTTCTCTGATGATCAGGGATGGTGAGTATTTTTCCAAATGCCTGTTAGCCATTCGTCTATCTTCAGCAGAGACAGATGAATGTATGCCTCTTCCCCAGTGGTAGATGGGATTGTTTGCTCTTTTTTTGTTGATTAATTTGAGCTCTCTGTAGATTCTAGTCATCAAACTTTGGTCAGAGTCATGCCCTGTAAGTCTCTTTTCCCACTCTGAAGATTGTCTTTTTGCTTTACTTGCTGTGTCCTTAGCTGTGCAGAAGCTTTTCAGCTTTATTAAGTTGTGATGGCCGCTGAAGTCTTTGTTATAAAATCTTTCCCCTGTACATCATCCAGGGATTTTTTTTCATATTTTTTCTAAGATTTTTATCATTTCATGTCTTATATTTAAATCTTTTATCCATCTGGAGTCAATTTTTGTACATGGTGAAAGCTGTAGCTCTGGTTTCAGTCTTTTTCATGTGGTTATCCAGTTCTCCCAGTACCATTTTTTTTTATTAAATCATAGCTGTGTACATTAATGCAGTCATGGGGTACAGTGTGCTGGTTCTATATACAATCTGAAATATATTCGTCAAACTGGTTAACATAGCCTTCATGTCATTTTCTTAGTTATTGTGTTAAGACATTTATATTCTACATTTACAAAGATTCACATGTACCCTTGTAAGATGAACCATAGGCATGGTCCCATCAGTCACCCTCCTCAGTACCATTTCTTGAATAGGGATTCTTTTCCTCACTGTAATTTTGTTTGGTTTACCAAAGATTAGATGGCAACTAGAGACTGTTTTCATCTCTCGGTTGTCTATTCTGTTCCACATGTTTATGTCTCTATTTTTATGCAAATATCATGCTGTTTTTATTACTGTGGACTTGTAATATAGCCTGAAATCTGATAAAGTGGTACTTCTAGCTTTGTTTATTACTAGGAATAGCCTTGGTCATGTGGGGATTTTTCTGGTTCCATATGAAAGGAAGCACTACTTTTTACAGTTTTTTCAAGTATAATGTTAGTATTTTAAAGGGGATTGTATTAAATCTGTAGATTGCTGTAGAAAGCATAGACATTGTAATAATTTTGATTCTTTCCAGCCAAGACCATGGTATGTTCTTTTATTTGTTTATGTCTTCTGCTATTTTTTTTTCCTTAGGGTTTCATAATTTTCTTTGTAAAGATCCTTCACCTCGTTTGTTAGGTATATTCCTATTTCATTTTCTTTGAAGGTCCTGGGAAGGCAACTATGTCCTTGATTTGCTTCTCATCTTGGCTGTTGTTGGCATGTACAAAGGCTACTGATTCGTGGATACTGATTTTATACCCTGTGACATTACTGTATTCTCTGATCACTCCCAGGAGTTTTGTGGTTGAATCTCTGGGGTTATCTAAGTGTACAGTCATATCATCAGCAAAGAGCAAGAGCTTGATCTCCTCTGCCCCATTTGGATGCCCTTTATATCCTTCTCTTGCCTGGATGCATTGGCCAGAACTTCCAGCACAATGCTGAATAATAGTGGCAGTAGTGGACATTTTTGTCTGGTTCTGGTTCTAAGTGGAAAAGCTTCCAGTTTTACTCCATTCAGTATGACATTACTTGTCAGTTTGTCATAGATGGCTTCACTTAGCTTAAGAAATGTGTCACCTATGCCTATATTCTTAAGTGTTCTTGTCAGAAAAGGATAGTGAATTTTATCAAATGCTTTTCCTGAATTTATTGAGAGGATAATATGATCTTTGGTTTTGATTCTATTGATATGGTGAATTACATATCAATATCCATATCAATTATGGATTTATGTATGTTAAGCCAGTCTTGCATCCCTGGGATGAGCCTACTTGAATGTGATGTACTTTTTAATGTGTAGCTTTAATCTATTAATTAAGATTTTGTTGAGTATTTTTGCATTGATATTCATTAGTAATAGTGATCTGTAGTTCTTCTTTTTAGTTTGGTCCTTTCCTGGTTTTAGAATCTGGATGATGTTTGCTTTATAGAATGAAGGGGAAGATTCCTTTCTTCTCAATGTTTTGGAATAGTTTCTACAGTGTAGATATAAGCTTGTCTTAGAAGGTATTATAGAATTCTGATGTAAAGCCATCTGGTACTGGGCTTTTTGTTGTTGTTGTTATTAGAAGCTTTTTTATTGTTTCTTCACTCTCAGTACTTGATAGATTTTGGTCTGTTAAAGAGATCTATTTCTTCCTGGTTAGGTCTATGGAGATGGTATGATTCCAGGCTTTGGTCCATTTCTTCCACATTTTTAAATTTCTAGGAAGAGAGTTTTTGGTAGTAGTCAGAAATAATTTATTTATATTTCTGTGGTATCAGTTGTTATTTCCCTCTTTTCATTTCTGATTGAGGATATTAAACATTATACTTTTCAATTTCTGGTTAATCTGACCAATGGTTTATTGATTTTATCTTTTCAAGGAACCAACTTTTTGTTCCATTAATTTTCTGAATGATTCTTTTGTCTTCAATTTCATTTATTTCTAATTTAATTTAGGTTATTTCTTTTCTTCTGCTAGGTTTGGAGTTGTATTGCTCTTTCTTTTCCATTTCTTTAAGATGATTTATTAGATTGTTGATGTGCTCTCTTTTTGTTTTTGGATGTAGGCATCTAATGTGGTTTTAGATCAAAGTACCCTGCTGAACTCCCCTGTTACTCCTGTCTTTCTGTTTCTATTCCTCTCTTCCTTTTGTCAATCTTTCCTTTTATCCAATCTTTCCTTTTTCTTTTCTCTTTTTCTGTCTTTTACCCCCTTCTTGCTCTTTATTCTTCTCTTCCTTTTGGTCCTATACCCAAAGGACACTTCAAGATTTAAATTCAGAGACAAAACAACTTAAATAGGAGGAGGAAGTGAAAGGAAAAAGTAAGGTAAGGAAGAAGACAAAAAGAAAACATTCCTAAGGAAGAAACAACAGAAAAATCCTGGCAATATGAAAAACCATAACAGAGCAACCCCTTCAAGGCATCATGAGGTAGGTACCACAGAGGATTCCACCTATAAAGAAGTGTTAGAAATGACAGAAAGGGCATTTAAAATATGGATGATAAAAACAATGAAGGAAATTTCTGAGAAAGTGGAAAATAACAAAAAGGAAATCCAAAACCAGAACCAAATAAGAAATGGAAGATATGAAAAATATAGAAAGGATATAGTGGAGCTTAAGGAATTGAAGCAGTCAATTAGGGAAGTTAAAAAAGCAGTAGAAAGTATAGATAACAGATAGGCCATGCAGAAGAAAGAATCTCAGAGCTAGAGGATAAAGCTCTTGAGCTAACACAGATAATTAATGAGGCAGAAGAGAGAGAGAAAGCAGAACATTCACTGAGAGAATTGTGGGACTTTATGAATCATTCAAATATATTAATTATATTTTTCCTAGAAGAGCAATAAAAATGCCCCAGAGGAATGGAAAACCTTTTCTGGAGGATATCATAAGTAAAATTTTCCCAAGTATTGCCAAAGATTCCAACACACTGTTTTCAGAGGGATATCAAAACCCAGGTCATCTCAACTCAAACAGAGCTTCTTCAAGACACATTGTTACGAATCTGTCTAAAATCAACACAAAAGAGAAAATTCTATAAGCAGGAAGGAGTAAGCACCAATTGACCTACAGGGACAAATCTATCAGGGTGATAGCAGACTTCTCAAATGAAACTTTTCAGGTCAGAAGAGAATGGTCATCTACTTTTCATCTTCTTAAACAAAACAATTTTCATCCCAGAATTCCATATCCTTCTATGCTAAGCTTTAAAATTGATGGAGAAATCAAATCTTTTATTGATATGCAAACATTGAGAAAGTTTGCCACAACCAGACCAGCTCTGTAGGAAATACTTCAAACTGTTCTACACACTGACCATCACAATGGCCACCATCAAAGTAAGCCCCCAGAAATTAAAGAACAGAAACTAGCTTCCACAATGCTGCAAAAGATAAAACTAAGCAATATACTTTCACAAAATTGGATGGCTAGAACTCTACACACTTATCAATTCTCTCAATAAATGTAATGGCTTGAATTCTCAACTGAAGAGGTACAGGCTGGTTGATTGGATAAAAAAGCACAAGCCATTTATGTGCTGTCTATAGGAAACTCACTTAGCCTTGAAGGGCAAAGCAAGACTCGGGGAAGGGATGAAAAACAATATTTCAGGTAAACGAGAATCAGAAAAAAGGTAGTGTTGCAATCTATGCTCAGTTACAAGTAAATTTAAAGCAACCAAAGTCAAAAAAGACAGAGATGAACACTTCGTATTGGTCAAAGGAACAATACAACAAAAGAACATTTCAGTTGTAATTTTTGTGCACCCAACTTAAATGCTCTCATATTTATGAAACAGATCTTAATTGGTCTTAGGAATATGATATCCTATGACACCATAATAATAGGGGACTTTAACACTCTTCCTACAAAGCTGGACAGATTCTCTAAATAGAAACTAGACAAAGACACAAGGGACTTAACAGTGACCTTAGAACAACTGTGCTGAATAGACATATACAGAACTCACCATCCCAAAGCTAAGGTACATACACATTCTTCTCATCAACCTATTGAACATTCTTCAAAATAGATCATATCCGAGGACACAAATCTAACCTCAATAAAATCAAAAGAATAGAAATTATACCTTGTATCTTCTCAGCCCACAAGGCATTAAAGATGGAACTCAACGAAAAATTTTCCTCCCCACAAAAAGGCATGGAAAGTAAACAACCTTGTGCTGATGACAGTTGTGTCAAGAAAGATATAAAAAAGGGAATCATTAACTTTCTTGAGCATAACAACAATGAAGACATAAGCTACCCAAACCTGTGGGACACTGCAAAAGCAGTCCTAGGAGGGAAATTTATCACACTGCTTTACAAAATTGAATCTTCCCATCCTTTCTCATTGTAGGTCTTATTTTTTCAGGATTGCCTCTTTGGTCTTTACTAAAGATTTTTCTTCCAAGATATCTTGTGCAGTTATTATTTAAAGCTGTACTAATCATTTTAGATTTTTGAAATGTTATTGTCAGCAAAATTAATTTCCCATTACAATTTTCATTAATTATTGCTGAAGTCTAGAAAGTGATTGAATTTTGTTTGTAAATCATCTGTTCAGCCAGATTTCCAAGTTCTCTAATGTTTGCCATTAGTCTCTGACATTTTCTAAGCAGACAATCATATCAGCTTATCTATTAATTATTTTATTTTTATGTTCCTATTTTAAATTTCTGTTATTTCATGTTTTAAATGTCAACTTATCTCTGTCTTACAGATAAAATAAGCTGTTACGTCCATCTTCGTGAGTAATTACACACGTTTTGGGCTTTGGCTTAATAATAATACCATAAAGTTGGTATTATCTGTTTTTACAATCTATAGCTTCAGTGTAACTCACACCTAAAATCTCAGTAAGAATTTATTCTTTATGAAGAATATATGGTTATATGAAACTGCCATCTTGATAAACTGAGAAGGCTGACTTGATTATCATATTATGATATTCAATATTATGATATTATGGTATCAGCTTATCATATTATGATATTCAATCATATCTGCTTATCTATTAATTATTTTATTTTTATGTTCCTATTTTAAATTTCTGTTATTTCATGTTTTAAATGTCAACTTATCTCTGTCTTACAGATAAAATAAGCTGTTACGTCCATCTTCGTGAGTAATTACACACGTTTTGGGTTTTGGCTTAATAATAATACCATAAAGTTGGTATTATCTGTTTTTACAATCTATAGCTTCAGTGTAACTCACACCTAAAATCTCAGTAAGAATTTATTCTTTATGAAGAATATATGGTTCTATGAAACCTGCTATCTTGATGAAATGAGAAGGCTGACTTGAAGATGTTGACTGACTTTCTTGTTGGTATAAAGTTAGAAAATTATAGAATCGGAATCCAGACTCCCAGCCCAGCCTTCACTTCTCCACAGAGATGGAAATCTAAGGTCTATTCTAAGATTAAAGTTTTTCTACTGAAACTTTCACCAGAATTGCTAATAAAAAGAAAATTGAATGCATATATATTTTTATATTTTCTACTTCATATAACTTTTTCTTAAAAATAGAGCAGTGAAAAGTCTCACAGACGCAAAAGTGGACAGCTAATTAGCACAAGAGGCAATGCCTGAAAATCTAAATGGTCAACTCTTGCATCCGTGAGAATTAACTCCACTTGGAAAACATTCTAAACTCCATCAAAGCAAAGCAGGCCAGTGAGAGTGAGAATGGGGAGAAAGAAGAGAAAGGATAAACCTCCAAACATAGGAGGGTGACTTTTTAATTTAATGGCCTCCAATATAGAATGCTCACATTAATGACATGAGGTCAGATTTGACCATTTAACTGCCATTCTGCCATTAAGTCCTTTGGCACAGTGTTCAGTATTTGACTTTCACCTTTCCAATTTGAATTAATCACTTTTAGAAAAATTAGATGAAACTACATAATGGTTCTGATACTGCAGGAGATTGCCGGCAAGAGGGTGGTCTGGATTTTATGTGTCTCATTTCATGTAAGAATTTACTGGGCACTCCCTCCACTATCTTTTGAAATGAGAAACTTTTGCTGTTAACCCATGAGGAACATCTAGATGGTGAAACAATTTCGACATTTTTCCTTCAACACTGACTGCCATTCTGGCAAGGAAAAAAATGATGTATTTGAGAATCCCTGAGACAGAAAAATTGATAAGAGCTCCCAACTTTTTTCCCATAAACAACCAATATTTTAAAGCTATTAACACAGGAGCCGGGCATTCAAAGACAGTTCATTTATCATCTAATAGCTGTGGAAAGTGTCAGCCCTGCAGTCAGGCTCTGAAAAATGGGCCCTGAGTTCACCCTGTATTGCTGAACAGCTGCTCTTTCCCAAAGTTTTAATCAGATTCCCTAAGCATTACATGCCCCAGCAAGGCAGAGCCCACATAAAACCTGCAGTAAGCCTGCCATGTAAATTCATTACAAAGCCCGAGTAATATGAACAGATTATATTCTCCAGGCCAAGAGAGAGCTTTTAATTTAGACCAAAATTATGATTGCATATTGATTTGGCCCCTTGTTCTCTGAAAAGATTTTTTTCTCAGAAAAGAATTCAGAATTGATAACCCAAAATAAAAAGCATTTTCTTGGTTGTTCGGAATGAGAAGTCAGGCTTCAGCGCATTGGAAAGAAAATACACTTTAAGATGAAAAATTCTTAATCCAGAACTCCTGAAACTATTTATAGCATTTTGTCTTTTTGTTTCCATGCACCGTTCTTCCTCCCTCAAGTGAGAGCCATAGCTTTCTTCAACTCTAAAAGAAGTTTATGCCCCTGTACCAAATGTTAGCATGCAATGTTGTAGATCATGTTATTAGAAGGTGGTTATGGCCACCTCTGGAAATCTTACCTCACTTGAGGCCAAAGTCATGATCAGTTCTTCACATAGGCAGCCTTGATACCTAGATGTGAACTACCCTAGGTCATGAGGCACCCTCTCTTATGCCACTGGTCACACTATCAATGCCCCCACAAGACATGACAGGGCATTAGATAGGGACAAATAGCATCCACGTATAATGACAAAGGTGCAATGTATCAATCAGAAACAGGATCAGTTAGTCATAAGAATCACAGAATTAAACACTGTAAGTCATTATCCCACCTTCGTGTAGTTGGGAGAGAGCAAGGATTAGTCATCCTACCAAAATTTAGTAGTTTTTAACATCCTAGATGTGGGTATAGGTTTAGGAGGTGGGTGCTAAATACTTCGAAATTTCCAGGCTCACTGCAGAACAACACCTTTTGTGTGAAGGATAAACATCAAGCACATCCATCTAACCCTCTGGATACCATTTGCTTTTATATGCAGGCCTGCCTACAGGAAAGGCTGCTTTTATCATATGATCTTTGGAGTACTTGAAATCCTGATGACAGTAATTTCCTGTGGTGAATTAATAATGTTGATGCTGATTAGGATTCAGCTTCCTAAGTTGCTCCACTATAGAAAGAAAATGAACTGATTATACCAGCATGGATATATATTCTGGTCCTTGGGTCAGTAATTTCTTAGTCTTTATTATATCAGCACCCTAGTCCCACCTCTGCCTCATGTGTATTTTGCTTAGTGCCAGTCGCCCTCCTAGGACATGGCTGGTCATTCTGGGCCCAGACTAGAAAACATCACTAGGCCCTCCAATCTAGAGACAAAATTCCAGAGGGCTAAAATGAATAAGTAGCTACTACAACTTTGTGATGATATATAGCAGAAAATAGAAATTAATACCTTCTCTAACCCTCTCTCGTAATTGGTTGTTGCCTAGGAAAATCAGTTCAAAGTCATTTGTGAATATAAAGGACGTTTGTAGAAACATCATCATGGCACAGCATAACAATAACTGGTGTGGTAGAGAATGTTCCCTCTAGGCAGTGGAGAAAGCTGAACTGGTGGGTTTCTAACGTGGGTCATACACCTGATGACAAAAGCATGAGGTAATCGGCGTAGAGAGCGAAAGAATGTAGGAAGACAAAGGGAAAGTAGAAGGAGAGGCTTCAGAGAAAACGTGACAAGTTCCACAACTAGAGACGTGAAAGCTAAACAAGAGAGAGCCCCAAAATAGAGGAAAACTGGAGGGGCCCCAAGGAAAGTATTTCACAAGTTTCCTAATTTGTAGGCATCCTTTGCACAGTTTGAAATTGTTACAGACTACCTACAGGTTCATAGCAGGTATAGATTGATTTCAGCACTTCTATACCAAATGGAAAAGAACTGTCGGTTGATAGAGTCTTTTGCACCATTTTGAAGAACATTTTGATGGTTATGGCTACTTGACTAAAAATGAATTGCTTATTGAACAGGTCTTTTGCTGTGTCTCCACTCCCTCGGTGTACATGGGCTCTTCCTCCATGACCATTGGTATCCTTCCTCTTTGAATATTGTAGTGAATTCTGGAGTCATTGGTTCTACCCGATTTCCCCGCACGTCCGTTAATCATCATCATTATTATTGTTACAATCACTCCTTCTTAGATTTATGAAAGTTTCTACCAATTTGTTTGCTCAATACTCCTTGCTTCTCACTTCTTTTGGAGTTCAGTTTCCTGTTTCTACTTAACCACATTCTTTGGGAGTTCTATCATTGAGGATCTATGAATGGAACTCTATCTGAAAATACCAGGGTGACAAAAAAAATGTATGCACATTTGAAACAGTTATTAAATTACAGTGGCAAGTGTGTAGTATGACATTCCCAGCACCTCTTGTAATTGCAGAAGTCAAATGCATTTGTATTCATCTTTTGTTAGCAGTATATGTTGAATATTAGAATTTTAATATAGGTTTTTCCTTTCTTAAAATGTTTATGTATTCTTTTTGGTACCCTCTGTATATTACATCTATTTTTTTTTTGAGGCGGGGGTCTTACTCTGTAACTCTGGCTGGAATGAAGAGGCACTAATACAGCTCACTGCCAATTTGACCTCCTGGGCTCAAGTGATCATCCTACCTTAGCCTCCCAAGTAGCTGGGACTACAGATATGTCCACTGGACTGACTAATGTTTAAAAAATCTTTTTGTAAAGATGTGGTCTCACTATATCAAGAATAAAGACCTATGCTGATCTTGAACTCTTGGCCTCAAGCAATTTTCCCATCTTGGCCTCCTAAGTGGTGGGATTGCAGGTATGAGCTATTGTGCCTGTTCATATTCTTAAATGATAGTTTGGTTGAATTTAGAACTAGGCTGTTCAGTTATTTCCCCACAATAATTGGAATCTATTACTCCTCTGTCTTCTGAAAGCTATTGTTGCCAAGGAGAAAATTATTGCCATCCAACTTACAAGTGTGAGTAATCTTCATTATAAGTAAACCATCTTTCCTCTCTAGTTGCTTTTAAGATTTCCATTTTTCCTCTAATGATCTCACATTTCACAATATTTTAATCAATCAATTTTTTTCTTTGTCTTTCTTCCACAAACATCTAATAAAGGATTTTCCCCAGGCTTCTTTGGTGGAGAGCCAACCCCTTGTGGTCTGTTGTGGCCCAACTCATGAATCATACTCAACCCAAATAAGCTCTTTAAAATTAAAAACACAACACAACAAAACCAAAAACTATAATGTAACTGATTTTGGGTTTGCTTTAATTTATCCTCCGGACATAATGTGGTGTTTCAATTTCTCTCTTTGGTATTAGAAAAATATCATTCACTATCTTTTCCAATATTGCCACAAATCGATACTCTTTAGTTTTTTCTTTTGAAATTTTATTAATGCATTCCGTATTTTGCAATGCTATCAGCCATATCTCTTAGCCAGACTGTCATGTTATTTTTATCTATGCTGCATTCTGGGCCACTTGCCAACTTTATCTTCAGTTTCGCCAGTTGGTTTAATATGACATGTATGTCACCCATTTCATTCTTAATGTCAATATTTGCACTTTTCATTTCAAAAAGTTCTCTATTTCCTATTGTACTATTCTTTTCTAGTTTTTTCTTGCTCTTCCATTTACCTTTTTAGTTATTTTCTACATGCCCCTTTTATAATGTTTCTCAGAGTGTTGTAATTTCTGGGTTAGTGCCTTTGGGTGCCTGTTCTTCTGACTTACCTTTGTTTTGCCTTCCTTCATGGTGGAGATATTTCTCTTTGTGGCTGTACATTTTTACTGTGAACTAATATTCAGGAAGGATTTGTGTGTGTGTGTGTGTGTGTGGAGGGTGATTTTCAGGTTCCTGGGTTGTATGAGTATTGCTTCAGACCATTTTAAGTGCATTTAGAGATAGGAGGGGAGAATGTGGTGGGATCAGTCATTTCAATAATCCTAAAAACTTTTTGCCACTTTATTGCCTTGTATCTTCTATATTACAAACATAGGGATTTTTATTGCTCAAATTCCAGCTACATGGGAAGTTTCTTCAGTGGTTCTGAAGGCTGGTGGACAGAGTCTATGTGACTGAAGGAGCACTGACATTTCAGGCCATGTTCAAAGAGCTGTTCTCAAGGTATATGATCATAAATGAATCTTTAGACAGGTCCCTGATTTACATATGGAAATGGGATTCCAGCTCCAAAACCTCTGGGCATATATCTTACACAAAATCATGTGGCCACTGACAGTGGTAGCTTCCCATTCTTGCTGTGATTCATCTCTTATTTATCACACCTAGGGGATTTTTTATTTCTCTCCTTCAAAATCAACTCTACATTTAGGAAAGAATATTTGCCTTTTTAAATAAAGCATTTCTGAAGCTTCTATTACCATGAAAAATGGTAGTTCTTGTTCTGGAGTGTCCGTTATACTTGTCCTCCAGCCACTTTCTTCTAATAATAGATTCCACATCACTGGCCACAGGGATGGAGATATGATTCAGATATGACCAATCACCATGTTTAATGAATTTAGAGTACAACGTGATTGGCCTAGGGGTGATCTTCTGATATAAGCACAGTCTTTGTGACTGAGATGCAAATATTGAGAGAATAAAAAATTATTTTAAGCTAAAAAATATATATATATAAGCCCGCAGATGCTCACATCCTTCCCTTCTTCCCAGAGTAAGCCATCTATCTGCACTATGAAAGAATGAGGTTAACAGTCACAGGGGATCTGGGCCAAGAGAGAAAAAAAAAATAGACAGCCATGTTTGAATCCTTGAGCGCGGTAGGTCCAGAGTCAGCTCAACCCCTGTTAAATAGGCCAATGAATTTCTTTTGCTTAAGCTAATTTGAATTGTGCTTCTGTCTCTTATATCTCACTTATGTACCAATAAATGAAAATAGAGTGTAACTGAGATAAGAAACCAGCAACATGGGTGTCTTTTGTTTATTTTTGGTAGGCCAATTTGTCATGCATGGCTTGACTGGAGCAAAGTGAGCTCTAAGTCACGGGCTGAGTTCCCGAGAAGCAGTGAGTAGATGTCAGATCTCATCTGAGAGACAAGGGACGGAGTCACAGGAGAAAGTTAAGGTAAAGAAACACCCAATCATCTGAATGGGGATTTTAAGAGCTAGGGTGGAGGTGGTGGTCCCAGATCATAGCTAGGGAACAAGAACCAGGAATTAGGAATGAAAAGAAACAAGAAACTGATAAGACGGCAGCGGCGGGCAGGAGTGTGGGCAGCAGACCAGCCTGTTCTGACTAAAAGCTGAAGATCAGCTGAGCACTGAGACCCAGTCTCTTTTTAAAGGTCCCAGGGTGGCCTTCCCATTCCAGCCATGTGATGCCACCTGGTGTCTGAAAATTGAAGTCCGTATGGAATTGACTGCCAGGACCAGGTATCCTTAAGCAAAAAGGGCCATAACTTTTTTTTTTTGTTTGTTTTTTAATGATAGATCACACAGATATCTAGACAGGTATCAAAGTAAATGAGTTTCTTGCGGATTATAAGTTTCCAAGGCAAATTGTAAAGTGAGTTATCTTCATAAAGATGTGGCAAGATATTAAGAGACTTGTTTCTAAGTTAAGCAGATTCATGAGAAATACTGTACTTTCTGGTTGTGATAACAGTTTCTGTTTATTCTCGTCAGAAGGGAGAAACTTCTTATCATCACTGTGTTTATAACTACGGCTCAGACGGAAGAAGTAATGAGGGCCGCTAATAAGGCTTTTTAAATAGTTGAAAGAAGCAGTAGGAAGAATATTAAATATCCATCCCTTGGAATAGGTTTAAGTGAGAGGATTAACAAAATGTTGTCACCCGTATCTGAAGAGGTATGTAAATTCACTCATTCAGTAATTATTGGACAACCTACCAAATAGTTGTATTATGGGGGATGGAGAAAAGCAAAAAAGGAGCTTTGCCTTCCAGGAGTTTGGAATCTACTTAGAGATGATGTTAAGAAGAAAAATAATAGAATTTCCTTAGGGACATATTTTTATAACCTAGCCCTACATCATTATTTTCTTTGCTTTTTTCCTATTTCCTCTTTCCCTTCCTTCCTTTTCTTCCTTCTTTTACTTCGTTGCCCTCAGTAGAGTGCTGTGGCATCATTATAGCTCAAAGAAATCGCAAACTCTGGGGCTCAAGTGATCCTCTTGTCTCAGCCTCCCAAGTAGCTGAGACTACAGGTGCTGGCCACAATGCCTGGCTATTTTTAGAGATGAGGGCTCACTCTTGCTCAGGTTGGTTTGAAATCCTGAGCTCAAACCATCCACCGGCCTCAGCCTCCTGGAGTGCTAGGATGGCAGGCATGAGCCACTGCACTGGGCCTTTACACAGCTATTTTTTGAGAAGATTTTTCAGAGCAAGATTTTGTTGCACATATTAAATCGCTTTTGGGCTATTGTTTGCCTATTTCAATGGTAAGTTCTTGAGGACAGGGATGAGTGGCTGTGCCCATCAGGTCTCTATTACCAATACTCAGCATAATCTCTGGCACATGCAGGGCCTCAGTACATTTCTGTTGAATAGCTGGATGATGTCTCAAGGTTCCTCTTAGTTCCATGACTGAGTCTCACAGCCATTCCATTCCCTTTTATGTTTAATTTCCCTGGAGATGCATGGAGTATAAGAATTGTGGTCTTTCAAAATGTCACTTACTCCAAGTACTAAGCATTCACTGGGATCACACTTTACACGACATTATCTAGCAAGAACTTCAAAGAAACATGATGTTCTCATTTAAAAAGAAGAAATGAGTGTTCCATTTCTCCCTCTCTTTTAATGATCTACATTGAATTTCCTTATAAGCATTTGCTTAACAGGGAATAAAGCCATCTAGTACGTATTTACTGTCATCCAAGAGCCAGCTGTTTAATGAGATACTTACTGTACCCCTAAGGAAATCTGGAGGCATTTGCACACTGTGGGATTATTTTTCAAATAGATGTTTCCAGAAAATGCTGGCAATATTTCTGATTTGCAGATAAATGGCCCCAAACACCCAATATCCTCTCTCTACTTTTTCATGAATTAAAAAAAATTCTATCTTCTACTTTTATAGATTGGCATTTAAATGAAGATTGCCAACTATGCAAATTGGGATTCTTTGGGCCAGAGTTGAGCATAAATAGTTTATTCTATTTCTAATAAATATATATAAGCAAAAAGAAGAAAATAAAAATCACTTTTGCTTCCAAGTAAACTTTGATTTTATAAATATTAATTATGCTAAATATGCATATATAAATAACATAGGATTGTATATAACTGCATATAATTTTTTATGTAATATAACATATAATCATGTATATGTACATTTATATAAATTTGGCCATTATTTTTTAACCATACTAGATCTTGTAAATTAAATTCCATTAGTTAATTAAATATAAATATTACATATTAACTTTTCTTATTTTAAAAATATCTTCTGAATGTTTTTTCACATCAATACATTTTTCAACATCGTTTTTAAATGCCTGCATAAGGTTTAATGATAGCATTGTATTATAATTTACTCAAGAAACAAGTATCCACTGGGTATAACTCCTGCTCAAATCAATGTACTCAGCTCCATGGAAAAATTGTTGAACATATCCTGAATTACTTCTTAGAATACATTTTTAGAAATAAAATTGTTGGATCATATGATTCACAAATTCTAATGACGCTCAGTAAATATTTCTAACTTACCTTTGAAAAGTTTTATCATTTTTTCCTCTTTCACCAGCAACGTAGGAAAATTCCTATTTCCCAAACTCTGACTTGCCCTAAGAATGATTATTCTGAGTTCTGAAGATTTGAAGATTTGCCAGGTAAAACATGATGGTACTCTACCGTTGATTTAATTTCTTTCCTTTCATTATTGGTGAAGCTGATCTTATTTAGTGAAGTCATTGGCCATTCATGTTTCCTTTTTTTGTTCATTGCCTATTTATATCCTTTGCCCATTTTTCTATTATGCCTATCTTTTGTTATTGGCCTTTGATGATTGGAGTAACAGCAGCAGCTAACATTTAATTCGTATGGAGTGTTAAAAGCCAGGCCCTGTGCCGGGTGTTCTACATTTAACCCCACACAATGAGACAAGACTGTTACCATCCCTGTTTAACAAATGAGGCAGCTGAGGCACAGAGAGGTTAAGGAACTCACCCATGGTAACATAACCGAAAAATCTAGAATCAAGAGGAGATTAACAACGTCTCATGTATTTATAAGGACCATTAACCTAGCTACACATGTGTTGAAAACGCTCTCCTTGCTTTATCATTTGACATTTAATTTTTAATGTTTTTTTTTGCTAGAACTGTTTGACTGTATTGTCATCAGACAAATTGGCTTTTTCTTTTATGGTTTCTGCTTTTGATATCGTGATCATCCAAAAAAGTATTTAAATAAATATCACTCCAGCACATTAAAAACATTCAGATGATCTAGAAGAATATAAAATAAATATTTAAATAATCTATTTCCCTTTGGCATAATTCATGGGACCTACACAGCAAACGTATCTTCTTTTAACCATTTATGTTTTGGTATCTCCTGATGGTTCTTCTGAAACTCTTAATAATATGCATACAATACATCTCTATTTTTTTTATTTATCAACTACACAGCATCTATTGGTTTCTTACTATCTCAGATGTAGAATTTTAATTAACTTATCCTCTCTTTTCTCTTTGCCTTTCTCCACCTTATTTCCACAAGTAATATCAATTTTGGTTGTGAGCACCTTTATAACCTTAAATAATAGACTTCAACCTCTATTTCTTGATTTATCAACTTTGGACAGTATGTCTTAACTAAGCGATTCATTTTTAATGCAGGCAATCACATGTAAAAATGATTATTCTTGGATCGTAAAATATCATATTTATGAAGGAATGCCTCAGTAGAACCAGGTCTATCTTTAGTCTTTTTGCTAAAACTAAAAGATCTTTGTAAGTAGAATAAAAGACATTAATATAAATGATGACCTAAGTTATATGTATATCACACAGATTACAGAGATTATAGAGCTTTTCCAACTGCACTGCTTTATTTACTTCTCAGAATAATTTTGTAATGTATATAGAACAGCCATCCTTAACATTTTATAGATAAACAAGCATAGAGAGTTTATGACCATACAAAATCATTGGAGTGTCCACCCGAGTTTTATTTTGCTGTGTTTCTATCCAGCATCCACTTTTCCTTTATCATGGCAATACTATCTAAGCAATAATTCCACCTTCCCCAAGTCTGAGCCCCTGGGCTTCCATGTGGAGGAGATTATACCATGGAACTCATGGAGCATGAAACTTACACCTGAGACAATAAATGCAGCGCCTTCCCCTGGCCACTGTGATCAGCTCTAAGTAGGTCTGAAACTATAGCAGAATTTATAATGTGTAGTGGGATTTAGGCTGGGAATGGTGAGACAGAGATTCTTGGTCTATTCTTCTGCAGAAAGAGACAGTCTTAGGAAATGCTGGCAGGCATCTTGCGACTGGACAAGAAGCTAGGAAGAAGTTGAGTGAAGACAGAAAGAATCCCAATCATTTCACTGGATCCTTTCCTGAGCCATTTCAATTTCTATTGTCTAGATAAACCAGGTAACACAGAGTCCCTTTCTGTTTGCCGCAATTTAGGTTGGTTTCCTGTCCACTGTAATAATTGAACAGTTAATTAGTGGTGATCTTGACACCAGATCTTTTGACTTTGAATCTAGGCTGCTTTCTACTCTACCAAGCTGCCTCTGAAATTAATGCCTTTGTTCAGGATGGAAACACAAGTGTCAATATATCTTTTGTCTTCCTTCGTAACCTATTAAACAACTTTTAGAAATGCAAATCCATCATGTGAGATTCATTCCTGGGCCGTAGGCACTCATGGCTTGGGCATGACTGTCTTTCCCTGTAGTCTTGCAATGAAAGTATGGGTCAGAGACAAGCTAGTTTCCTAAACTTTTTGTAAGTTGCTTTTATTTAGGATGCACAATTCTGCATAGAAACATGATATAGCACCTACCACCTGGTGCTATGTACAAGAGTTGTGGTCATCCAATTTAGTTATATTAGTTGTCTGAAATTCAGAGCACATTTAGCCTAAGAAACAGTATTATAATTAATCATTTGCTTCTTAGACTAGCAAAGAAAAGCCACTTTAATCTAAAATGCGGCTAAATGCTAGAGCACAGTACTGCCTCAATACTAACAATTAAAAATGTAAAAATACAAAAAGGGAAGAGAAGGGTTCTTAAGAAAGGCGATCTGCTGGCCGAGGTGGGAAGGTAAATGAAAGTGTGTGGTCATTTCAAAGGGGCTCTGGAGGATTGCCAAGGGCCATAGCAAGAATTATTTGGAGTTTTTATTATCTCCAGTTTCACATCAAAATATACAATTTTCATTCTATGATACAAAAGTAGCTCTATCACTGTTCTCAAACTTCATAACCACACAAGATGGAACTAAGAAGGGGAAAGCACAACAGAGACTTTCATTTGTTCTTTTGTTCTTCAAGACCATAGGCTCTGCTTTCAAACTGCTGGCTACAAAGGCAGTTACCCAATGCTGTGTTGGACGGGAATTGGTGGAGATACACGCACCGGGGTGAAATAGCAGCTCAGCCTATGTGCTGGTGATTTCTGAGAAGGAGGAGATGAAAGACTCGATGAGGCAGAACCAGAAGCTGGGGAGGACAACCCAGGAGGGGTGGACTATGTTTGTGCAGAGGCCTGGGGGCACCACCCTGAGAGCTGTTTTGGGGTGCTCACGTGATGTAGCGTGAAGAGAAAGAACGTGGAGAGACACATTCTGAACTTTTATTATAGTCTGAAAGTCATAGAAAACCTTCAAGAATAATTTACATGGGGTTTTCCAAAGGGAACTAGAAAGTGGTTGGAAGAGGGAGAGTGGAGATGGGACGGTACAAGGAGAGGAAATACGTGTGTGTCCGCAGATGTGGAGATTGCTGTGCGTGCTGTACCCTAAGTTTAAGATGCAAGTGAGCAAGTGAGAGTAAGTGAAGGGAGCAGCTTGGAAAACTGTGCCAGGAGGAGCAAGATTAGTCACAGCCCTGGTGACAGACAGTCCAGACCCAGGACATGGGAGGGACGGACCTCTAGGGAGGGCCCTGCAAGGTACTGGAGGGTCCAAACCCACCAGATGAAAGAAAGAGTCTGTAAATTTGAATGTGTGGACTTTTGGAAGTCAAATGTTCTTAGTTAGGATAACCTTTATTTTAAATTGGAAATCGTCGGGGTCATTCTGCACAATACCAGAATCACCAAAGCTGGGGAGCACAAGACTTCAGTGAGAATGGCTAATGTCTCATTTCTGGAAAGAAAGAGATCTCCCCATGGTGTGGAAGCCATGTTGTTAAGGCACGGGTAGAGGCTGGGATAGGCACTCCCAGGAAGAACCACACACTGACCTGAGGAGCCAGCAGCACACTGCAGCAGGTGCCCCCCCAGCAGCATCCACATTCGCCCTCAGAGTCTGCGTTTCCATGGCAAACTTTGTGAATGGCAATACTGAAAGCCAAAACACCTAACAGCCCCTGGTTGTGGCTGCAGGATTCTGTCGCAAGCTCATTTATGCTTTAGTGGTTTGGCTTTGCTTAGCCTTTCACAACCGGGCAGCTCAGGAAGTAAAAAGGAGGGAATCAGCAGATTGCTTAAACTTTTTACTCCAAACGTTCCTTTCATGCTGGTATTTCTTGGGCAGGGTTTCCTGATGTCCTAGCTAATTGTTCTCGGTGTTGCTTCAAAGCCCCCTTAGCTTTTGTGAACCCACCCGTGGCTTTTGCTCTTACTTTGCACTCACTGATATTTTCTTGTAATGCAGGAAAGGCCATTCTCCATGGCCAGGTGAAATATCAGGGTATTCAGAGGCTCCCACTTGAAAGTCGCTGAATTCCGTGACAACTGTGGAGTGGCAGCCTTAAGAAATGTCAACTGGCAAAAAGAAGTGAAAAGGAGCAGTTCAGCTCCGTGGCTTCCCGCTCCCTTCTGTGAGATCGGACTCCTTTGTCACTTCACAATACATTTTCAACCGCATTTGAAGTAATTAACACTCAGAATAGAATCCTTTTGTCACATGGAATTATCGGATATCTGCTTTCCTTTGGGATGTTTGACAGTTGCCCAAACGGTGGGTCTTAATCTAAAACCACGAAGAGACCTCTGACTTAGCGAAAGCCACCGGCGTGGCATTTATTAAATATAAATGGTTAGTATGTGAGGGGAGGTGAGAAAAGGGCACTGGCTCTCATCCCAAAAAGGAGACCCTTTCCAGCACAAAGGGAAATTACACGAGCTCTTGGCTGAAGCTGCCATCAGTTTCATTTGTCATGTGATAATTTAAAGATGTGGCATTCCTACACGGCATTCCATCTGCATTCAGAAATAAAAAGTGTTCTGACCCTCAGGTTTGACCTCCAATCTGCCAAACTCAACTATAAATACAAGTGTTTCTATGAGTCTATTATCTGGAAAGTGACTTGTATGAGGAAAAAAAAAAGATATTGATTTGAAATGAAGGAAGCTCATTTCTGTTCATTTTAGGAACCCTAAGTGAATCAGCTAAAAATATGCACTAAGGAAAAAAATGTTACCCTCTGGGTAGTATCTTGTAATAGGCTAGAAACGTGAAAGTCATTAATAGTATTAGAAATTAGATGCCTAATGAATTGTGCCCATTATTGGAGATTTTCTGTGATAACACTTCTTTCAAAGCTAGAAATGGCCTGCATTTCCATGGAATAAGAGAAAAGATAACTATTAAAGCCATAAGAAATTATCTCCAAGTGAAAGCAGAGTTCAGATAGTCAAAGAAACACAGGACACTTTCTGGTACTCACTATGTAAGGACTATGGCCACCGCGTCATTCAACACACTCTCCCCAAACAGGAGGGCGTACAGGTCAGGGTCCACGTGCAGTTCATGGAAAATGGCCAGCACCGTCACTAGGAGGACACACAAACACGTGGCATTAGCTGCAACTTTTCCTTGCTGTGGTCACCTCTAAAAACAAATCCATTGCAATCCGATGTTCTCAAATCCATCCTCTATACCAGTGGTTCTCATTCTGTGGGCAATGATCCCTTTTTTCAATTTGTAACAACACGGCAATTAGGAAGGTTGAGAACCACAGCTCTATACCGACACCAAACCTGTATTCAAAAATATCTGATCATGTCACCACCACCTCCCCACGCCCCATTCAGGTATTTCTTTGGGCTTGTCACTGCTTACAGAGAAAATGCGAGCTCTTTGGTACAAGTGCTGTGCGCTCTGCATCCTGGTGACCTTCCAGCAACATCTCCTTGTAACTCTGGCCAGCCTTTGCTGCCTCCCATCCCGAATTTGCCATAATTTCCCAAACATACTATGTAGTTTCTTAACTACTTTGTATTTTCCCTTTACCAGGAAAGAAATTTCGTTCTTAACCACATGGTACCATCCCCTTCATTCCTGAAATACACAGATACTTACACTTCTTGTTACTGAAAAAGACCCCCCCACCTTTTTTTCATTCCTTAAGAACCTCTCAAGCATTCCCCTCCCAATCTTTCAACTTTCTTGGCAGAGACCTTGCTTTATGGAGTCCAGCATTTGAATAGAATCATAGATCTTATGACAGAAGGGACTGGGAACTCCTTGGGGATGAGGCCCATCTTTGTAACACATGATATTTGGCCAGACTCAATAACTGTTTGATGCATGAATGACCGAGAAAATAAGTGAATGAATAAACAAATGTTGTTGTAGTGGCCTGCTCCTGTGAAGGGGGAGGTGGTCATCCCAGGCTCTTGCTCTCTCCTGAGATCACACTCATCTTTTAAGGCAGACTAGCTGCTCCTAAGAGCAGGACCTCAGGGCTCATTTCTGGTGGTGGGCTGTGGGCTTACTATATGTTACTTATGTGTATTAGGCCTCTGGGAATAGATCAGGACAGTGAATAATCACACACTGACTATCTGTGTTCATAAAACTTCTCAGTGCCTTGATATTTGAAACAGTTATGGGAAGTGTGAACAGAAATTATTAGGAAAATGATCCATTGAATTGATGGCCGAGGGGGAAAGAGAGTGGTTGAAAATGATACTCCATGGTAAATGTTTAAGGCAGAGTGGAAGCTCGTAACTACATTTCATGAAAGAGTACAATGGAGAAAGAAAGAAAAAAAATGCGAGTGAAGTTTGAAAATCGTGACGGGGCCTGTCCTGTAACAGTAGAAGTTGAGGAGGGTTTTAATAAGCGGGATGACACAGTCTGAATTGAATTTTGGAAACAAAGCTCAGACAGCAGGGCAGAGGGCACGATGGACACGTGGCTGGAGGCTTTCCCACTAATTCCAGGGAGAGATGAGTTGCACAGGACAGGAAGAGACGAGGACTGAGGCTCCAGACTGCCACAGGCTGGGCTCTGCACTGTGCGTCCACCACCCGGGGTTCTGATAGACCAGCGACTCCAGGGCTCTGCACTTCACCAGCCCTTGACACAGGGCTGCCACATAGACAACGCGGGCAAGGATAGAGCAGAGGAAAAAGTACCCTTGAGCTACAATATCTGAGATGGGGAATTAGTGGAGCTTGGGGCTTGAGAGACAGCAAGAAACGACTCTAGATTTCAATCTATTATATGACATGTGACCATGTTTCATAATAATAGATCATAGGCTTGACAATTGCAAACAGAGTAGATTTAAGGGTTCACATTACAGACACGTGTGTGGCACACTGCATATGTTAGCTTATTAGCCATTCCACAAGGTATACATATTTTAAAACATCATGTTATATACCATAAATATATCGACACCATTTTTATTTGTCAACATATAAGTTTTTAAAAAGAAGGTACTACAAGAATCCAAAAGAAAAAAAAAAAGAAATGTCATCCATTGACATGACCATTGGCCAGATCCCACACGGCATCAGTTCTATTGTTCTGGCTAAGTTGGCCCCAGTCATCACAAAAAGCGAAAGGGCACAGATCTGCTCCCTGCTCCCTTGTAGCTGTTAGCACTCGCCACAACCCTTAGTCTTTGCAGGTGGTGAAAGCAAGAACAAGCACTCCTGGTAAATAATCTTGCTCCTTTTCGAATGAAACCAAAACCCTGCGTCTAAACAAAACAAAGAGATTTCAATGAGGGTGGGGGTGACCAACATTTTCCTTTTGCTTGGATCTTGTGGAATAAACTTGAAGTGAGTTTTTACTAGAAAATGTTATCATGGCAGCTCTATTGTTGATGGGAGTCTCTGTAGCTGTCATTTGTATTGTCAAGCCCTGAAGATGATTTGCAGCTTATCTGGACTCCTGAGGTTTCCTAGGCGCACACACAGGGATGGAAGGCCCAGGTTTCCTTCCCCAGTTAGAGAGCCCACTCTGCCCTTGGTATCCTTCCAATGAGAACTTTGAGCCTTTGAGAGCAAAGGCTTTTAATTGAATATCCAGTTTTGTTCAAAACTGTTCTGACATTCCCACAATTCCTTTTGAACAAAGAACTGAACTCCATTTCATAAATGATATCCCACACAAAAGAGAAAGCTATTACTCTGTGCATTCCTATCTACTCTGTGAAGAAATGGAACAGCTTTATAAAGCCGGGCAGTGTGTCCTACAAAAGGGAGTATTTTGCTGGGACCACAAGTGCTTCAAATAGGTGAGACAGGAAATTAGCCACCCACTCTGCTGCTGAGCTTCGAGCTTTTTTAAAAACTCATTTAATTAGCTCCCTGGCAAGGTTCAATCTTACACACACAATGTCCAAGACTTTCAGGAGTACCTGCCCAAGACAGAGTCCTTGGGACAGCTGTGGACATGGCCACATCAGCTCTGCCCATACCCTGGCCTGAGGCTGGGCTCCAAGGCAGGGTCCATTTAGATGAATCCTTTTTTGGGATTCACAAAGAGAACATTCTACACACTGTGTGGACAGGAAAGGTAGAACACACAGTCTGATTTTTATCTGGGAATTTGCTTATTTTTGCCTTTATCCTACACTTAATTTTTGAGACAGGTTTCTACAATTAGCTTGTGACTTGTAGTCCTTCTCCTCTACAGAGGTCACTACAAAAATTTTGAGACACGCTGTGGTTATGGTCCATTATTTTGCATCCAAGAAACACAGTGGGCAGCCTCCTTTCTGATTCAGCCATGCAAGTTTCAAGTCCCGTGGGTTATCGCTGTTGCTGTGAAGGCTCCTTTTGTTTCCACTGGTGTGGATTTTATGGTTCTTGATATTTGTGTATCTCAACACTTCTGTAATGACCTGTACATACCCTCTTCCTACCTGCTGTCTTACCTAAAGAACAAAACATAATCTTATGCTCAAATAGATGAGCACGTGCACACACAAACACACACACATGTCCCTGCCTCTAGGGGAAGGGTGTTGCAGGAGTATGGTGACTGAGAAATACCACTGAATCCTTGGACAGCTTTGAGAAAGTCACTGCAGGAGTTAAAATAGCATAGGGCTGTGTGCACTTCTGGGAAGCTGGCAATCAGGGATGGAGAGAATGACAGCCATAGCCGATGGGGTATAAAGCCAAGTGAGAGTTTTGCTTAAACATCTGATTTACAGGTTGAACAGAATAAGCCAGAGGAAAGAAAGGCTGAAGACAGAGAAAAAGGAAGAGAAAACTGCTGGAGCAAGGTCTGGAGAAGGCAGAGGACAACTGAGGGGCAGAAGGGGAGTGTGAGTTCTCACTAAAGCAAGACCATCTGCTGAGAGTCAGGGAGTGATGCGGAGTTAGAGGCTAAGGGAAGGTGGGAAATGTGCAGATCATCTCCAGGTAGGGAAGGGGGATGAATTCAAGTTTCAAGATAAACTGTTAAAGTCAAATGTAGGATAATTCTCAAACCACAAAAGAAAACCCCTAACACACACACACAAAATGGTGTTTTCACTAATTTATTCATCCTATCAAGAGTCTTGTTCCCTACTATAACTCTATTGTAATATTAAAACTAACCTTTTCTCATCTCAAAAATAAGAAGCATATGTGGAGATTAAAACACACGCACCTTGACTGCCTGACCCCATCAGTATTTCAATGTGCTGATTCTTAAAAGAGGTTTTGCTTTTTTTTAACTGTCCTCATCTGTTCAGGTGACTTCTTGCTTGCTTCTCTTTCCATAACTTGTAAGTGTTCAGGGTGATTTAGTGACGGCCCCTTCCTTAGACTCTTCATTAGCAGCTTTCTGACCAATATTTTCTTAGTGTTTTGCAAGGAATTTAAATTTCAAATGGTATCTTTCATTGTGGCCGCTCTCACTAACCTAGCAGAAGACATGTTGGGGTCAACAGACAACAAAATACAGTAGTAGTTCCTACCCCTCTCATTCCAAGTTGTCACTCAGCCTTGTCAAAATGCTGTCCTGGGGCGTGTTCTCAGTGGTGTCCTGTGCAAGTCAACAAGTACAATACCCATCTGTGACACCGGAGGATCAAAAATGCCTCAGGCTTCTGCAGCTGAATCCATGTCAGCCCTGACAGGTGGAGAACCCTGGTAGTCTCATAAATGAGGTACCATTTTTCCATTTCCAAAAACAATTATTGGGAAATGTATTTTCTTTTTCTCAGAGGCAGGAAGAAACTCTCCTATAACTTTATCCATTTTCCTGGAATATTGTATGTAGTGAGTTTATTAAGGAAAGACTTCCAATAATGTTGTGATGTCCAGGCATCAGCTGGAATACTGGAATTATTCTGAGCCTTTTCCTTCTCAGTGAAGACCTGGCAGCAGAATCAGGGCATAGACTGGATTTGCCAGTCATGCTTTGCCAATAATAATTCTAGAAATGCAACTAAAACACCTAACCCTTCTGAGCTAGGTCAGAGAAACGACGCCACGCCAGATGGAGAAAGCTCATCACTAGATGTTACTTTGTTGAGGTTATTCTGAACTAAAAGCTACATGAATGCTTTAGCCCTAAAATATTGCAATTTTGTTTGGATCCTCAGTATGAGATATTATTTTTGTACCAAGTTAGGAGTGAAGAAAATATGATAGGCAAGCATGCTACTTCAGTTCTTAAACAGGGTTCCTTGAGAGAAATGAGCTTTCATGCCCCAAGACAATGGTTTCAAAGTGTGGCCCAGGGAGCCTGAGGGCTCCTGAAGCCTATCTAGGAAAATCCTCAAGGTCAAAGCCATTTTCACAAGGATATGAAAATGTTACTTGCATTTTTCATTCTAATTTTTTCATTAGTGTACAGTGGAATTTTCCAGCGGCTACAAGATGTGTATTAGCACAGCAAATTGAATGCAGGAGCAGATGTGGGAATCCAGCTGTCTTCTCTTGCACCACGCATTAGAGATGCAAACACGTAAAAATTGCTCCTCTCCTCACTAATTTTTTTGTTTGTTTTGGAAAGTGAATTTATTTTTCGGTAAAAATATGTTCTTCATATCAGCATGTAAACGCTTTTTATTCATAGCAGCGTGTAAATGCTTTTATGATTATTTCAATAAATAAATGAAAATATGTTTTAGAATTTCTTTGACTACTACCGTTAACACTAATGGGTAGAACGCATGCAAACAAATACCGTTTGGAATCATTCCCAATTTTGACAAGTTGAAAGGGTTTCCAAACCAAAAAGCTTGAGAACCATCGTCTTAAGGTATCTGTTATATGTAATGAGTTCACTAATTTTCTATACATCAAGAATGATACTAGCTAAACATCATCTTTGAGGGAAATGAAAAAATGGTCCCTGGCATTATTTTCTATAGAGCATAATGGACTTGATGAGACAGATGCCCAAGATTTTAATGCTTTTTGCCATACAATAACCACCTGACTTTTTTTGGCATACCTGGAGGATTTCTAATGACTTATAGATGAAGAAAATAATTCGGTTAACGTTAAGGCCACTAGCACATTTCTGGACTCACATTTCTGTCCTTGGTATTTCTATTTGTTTAAGACTTTTTTTTTTTTTTTTAGTGTCAGTGCTTTGTGGGCAGAGATTGTTTCTTCATTATAAAGATACATAATAAAAACAGGGATAATCACACATCTTTTCTTTGACTTTAAGCATGCAGTCATCATATGCAAGAATAATCTACTTCCTCTTTTGCTTAATAACCAGAAACACAGTCCCTAGCAGTCACTGAGAATAGAAAAAGGTAATCAGAAGGTCATGAGATTTGGCATTAAGAAAAGAAAAGACATAAAGATTGGGAAGAGAGAACCCTGAAAACGAATCCAGGCAGAGAATGTTTTTGAAGTCTTTTATCTGGGAACTTATGAGCTGAAATCTACTGGCACTTTATTAGTGCTTTCAAATTTTCCCCAAAGGTACCTACAATAGGAATATTCTAAATTTAACATTAGCAAAGAACATAAACATTTAACAAAGACTCAATTTTCTCACCAATGGGGTTTAATGAGCCATGGTGCAGTTTAATGGGGAATCTGTGCCGTGTGTCCAATACCTGCATGAAGCCGACTCACCCCTTCATACAAACATTCTCTAGTCGGGATTATCACTTCAGACCTTTGCCACTTTAAAAATGAAAATGGTGGGAAGGGTTTACCTACACACCATAAAATAAATTTGGACATAAAAGCCCTGTGGAGCCAAAGGAGCAGCCACAGTTAGAATGAATCACCAAAATATCGACCCTTGGCAGGACAAATATCATGGTGGCCCATTCCATGTAATAAGTGGAAGGGGAAAGACAAGTTTAAAAGATTATATTAGTCATAATCATGGGACACATAAGGGGGCTTCGCAAACATTTTTTTTCTATTACTACAAAAAGATACAAAATAAGTAAATGTCATTTCCCAACCTGTGGCTCAGGACCTGGAAGGACATTACAGGACTTTATTCCTACTCTCTAAACAGATTAGCAAAGTTTCCAAGGGTGGACAAGAGTCACATTGACAAGAGTCAACACTCTACCTATACAAGAAGGGAAGAAAAGGGACAGGAAGGGCAGGGCCATGTTATGCATCCACTCATCCTGGCTGTCAACCCTGTAGGGTGAGCTGAAGTGTGTACCCCATCCCCCCAAATGTCCATGCACTAATCTTTGGAACACATGGATCTTACATAGCAAGAAGGACATCGCAGATGTAATTAAGGTCATGGACCTTAAAATAGGCATATTATATTAGATTATCTGGGCAGGTCCAACTTAATCACCTGAGCTCTTAAAAGTAGAGAAATTTCTTAGGCTGGAGTCAGAGGGTAGAGCTAAAGAGATGTGATAAAATGAGAAGCTGGGGAGACTGCAACTGTGAGAAGGACCCAACACACCGTCGTTGGTTCTGAGATGTAGGGGCGCACCTGCAAGGGCCATAGAGGACCCAAGAGTGACTCCAACTTCCAGCCACCAAAGAAACAGAGACCTGAGTCCTACCACTGCAACTGTATTCTTACAACAACCTGAATCACCTTGAACACAGATTCTTACTAGAGCTTCCTGATAAGAGTCCCACTAGTCAACACCTTCATTTTGGCCTTGTGGGTGATACTTAAGGCAAAAAAAAACAAAAAACAAAAAACAAAAAAACAACCCAGTTGAGTAAACCTGGGCTTCTGACCTACAGAACTATGAGATAATAAATCTGTGCTATGTTTATGGTTCTGTATTTGTGGAATTTATTACGACAGTTCTAGCAAACTAACACAGCTTGCTCGCCTCTCACGATGGGAGCCACAGAATGGTGGGCGGGCTCAGCTCCCACACATTTGACTTGTTAGTACGTGAGTTACTCAGTGGGAATGTGGCTAGAATGTCCCCTTATTTTTAGTCATCTACAGCACAACCTTTCCTGCCACTACCCCACTATGGAGAGAAACAGACTCATGTTTTAGATCGAGATTAGCAAGGAAAAGCATGGACCAAGGGGAAGGCTGTGGGTTCCAGTGATTTGTGCCTACGGGGTTCTCTGTGCTTACGTAATTGTCTTTGTATGTCCCTCTTGGCGCCATTGTCACCCACACCAGATCACTCCTTTACTCAGAATGCATCATTTTATAGCTCATCAAATCGCTTTATTTTCCAGTGTTTATCCTATCTGGACTCGACTGTTGTGTGCAGTCACTGTGAAGAATCGGTACTTGAGATGAGAGTGACAAAGTCCAAACCAGGGTGGAGAGTTAACCGAGCAGGCAGGCCAAGTCTGGGGAGAGCAAGCCGGAAGTGGTAAAGCAGCTCTCAGGACCCAAGCAAACCGCAACCATTTTAATTTTCCTTTTTGATTTTTTTTATATTTTCTAAATTTTTGACAATAAATGCATATTATTTTTATAAGCAGAAAGAACAGATGACCATTTATAAAATTAGCAAAACTTAACATAAAGCATGGAACTCAGAGTCTCTTGTAGAAGGCCCCCGACGCAGCCTGTGACGCTGCCTGTGAGAGCATGGCTGTCCTCACAGCTTCTCTCTGGGTCCATCTTGCTTGGTCCTCTGTGTGACATGACTCTGTGGACCCTCTCTTGTCTCTTCAAGGGCTCTCTTTTGTTTTAGGAGATCAGCCTCTCATGGCTTTCTTCAAGCCCACCAGGTCTTTCTTTCTCTTTCTCTCTCTCTCCCTTGCAGACGCATCCCTTTAACCCAGATATTGCCTGGGAAAACATCCTCAGATCTCCTCTCACCCTCAAACCCTCTCTGAGCAATCCCATTCACACCCAGTAATGCCAATCTGTAGCCTAACTTTTCCTTTTACTCAGCTACAAACTCTCCTATCCAGCTTCTATGAAGACATCTCCGCTTAGAATTGTTCTACCTGAAAAAAAAAATACTTATTAAGCACTTACTACCTACCTGGTACAGGGTATGGCTATACTACAAATGCCCTACCCCCTGGCCAGCCACAGAAAATCTGCCACTCTTGTTCTTGAATTACCTATCTCAAGGAATGACATCATCGTCAACTCAGACTTTTGTTTGTATTTTTTTGAAGGTTGTGATTTATCTTGCCATTGAAAATGTTCTGGCTTTAGAGAATATAAGATGAAGAGTCGAGCCCCTCTGTGCAGTTCAGTAGTTTATGAGGTCAGGCAAGGAGAGAAAAAGCAACCAGTTCCAGAAGGGCTGTATTCCATCAGATGCTGCAGCATAAACTAGCTCTGTCATTTCTGAAATTCTACTCTTCTATCGTGGTCCTGTCTGGACTGGAACATAATTAAGAATAGCAAAGTTCAGTCATCGATAGATGCGTTTTCTTATGTGAAGGCAGAATTTTTAAAAACAACGTCCCAAGAAATAGCCTGCAAGGACTTTTTTTCTTCAAGCTGGTGCTCTTGGATAAACAATTGGTTATCGTTGGTATCGGTGTGCTTATCTACACATTTGTCATGGCCTTTGATAGTCTATAGCAACCAGGGGGCAATTAATTCGGTTTGGAATGAATGAGTGAGCCAATGAATCTCTGAGGATTCATTCATGTGGCGAACTCCTTAGGATCAGAGCAGCTCCCCCGCCTCTCTTGTATTCCACCATTGTAACAAGTTGCTTCTTTGCCCACTCACTGACCCGAATAAGACAAAAAGCTATTTCCAGTGTGGTTCAAAATAATAAATTGAACAACACAATGTTTCTCATCTGTAGCAGCCAGAGAAAAAGTCAATCCCCAGCCATGTTTTGAAACCAAGAGAAGCTTCTTTTTGAGAAATCTCAACCCAAGGGCCTCTGTGAGTTTTTGCAAAGCAAGAGGACTCCCCCATCCTGATCTGGGACTAGTGGGTGCTCTTCCAACCTAGGCACCTTACCCTTAAAGAGGCACTCACAATTAGGGTTGGAAACGTGCTGGTCCTGCACGAGCACGACCCCGAGAGTGAGGGTCTCCTTAAATTTCACTCCCTAGTCGCTTCACTCTTCCGTGGTTCTGACTTCATCAACCTAGCTGAGCCCTAAAAAGAACCAGACAGGGAGGAAATACTCTCTAAGAAATTCCTGGATCCAATTTTCCCCAGTGTGCAACATCTCCCTTAACACATAGATGGAATATGGAGGCTGGGCGCTGGCTTTCAAAACTTCCCGTCCTGCAAGTCTGTCTTTGAGCATTGCTGAGAATGTACTGCTTTCATTTAAACCAAGCTATTCTGTGCCCCAAAGCAGTGAGCCAGAGAGGTCTGTCAACCACAGCTGTTTCCCAGCTGTCCACGGAGCTGCTGAATTGCTTCAAATGGTTTTTCAGTGTGTTCTTGAAATCTCATCTTCAGAACACCTGGAGTCTTGCTTTATCCACTTTCAATATCCCGAAGCATCTATAAAGATGGCTGTCATCTATTATTGTCTCCAAGTCTGTTATGGGGAGCTGGCTTTCCGTAACTAGGCTTCCACCTTCTGAAGCAAAATCTTTGTGCCAAGACCTGGCACACAAGGTCTCACAATTCTGTCCTAAAGGAGAAAACAGGGGCTAGAAACTCAGCTCTGATGTCAAAGCAACCTGTGTTCAGATCCCAGCTGTTACGCAAAGGAACCTGGTGTTCCTGAGCCTGTTACTCAACCTCACAAAGTTTCCAGTAAGTTTCATCGGTAGACTGGGGATAAAAATATTCCCTTCCTTGTAGGTTTTAGGGAATGATTAAACGGAATCATTATGCAAAGTGTCTGGCATCTTGTGAGTGCTTAATCGATGATGGGCTGAATATTGTTATTATTTGTATCATCAAAACCATGAATGAGTCTACCATAAAATGGAATGATACCCCTACTTGTTTTGTTTTCTCTTTGGCACTCAAAAATGACTGCAAAAGCAAAAAAGAAATCTTATCAAGCAGAGATCTCTATCTTCCTTCCGAGTCTTAGGGTCCTCATCTGAAAATGAGGCAGTTGAGCAAGATTGCCTTTGAGGTCTTTCCACACCTAAAATTCTACAGCTCTCGGACCGTAGGCTTCACGTACAGAATGTGTATATTTTCCTAATTATGCTGATAAGGCTTGGTATGGTGCTGGCATCCGAGGTGTCCTTGCCGGGTACAGTACAGCAAGCACAGTGGGCAGAACAGGCTTAAGTGAAGTGAGTTTAACTCGTCTCTGCAGGGAAAAAGGGGGAACTGTCACAATATCCCCTTGTTCTGTCCCTGACCCCTCGAGTTGCAGACAGAAGCCCCTGCAGACGATCTGAGCCCAGGGAGACCTTGCCGGTGCTGATCAGGTTCCATCGTTTGTGGCCCTGGATAGAAATGAAAAGCCCTGCAGATAGGCCCGTCTCTTACAGGAGAGAAATGTGGCTGGAGGTTCTGCCAGCAGGCCTATCTTTTTCAATTAGGCAAAATGTTGGCTTGAGACGAAGGAGACCTTAAGCCTTCCCAGAACCTTGTCCTGTCCAGAGTGGTACAGGGCGCTTCCTCTGGATTTACAAAGCTGCCTGGACTACTTCTGCCTTCCCTTTAAACTTCCTCCCGGTCTCCTCTATCTACGTCCGTCTATCTTTAGACTGGGAGCAGGTCGAGGGCAGAATCTGTGGCTGGTTTATCATTTCCTCCCTCTGTCCCTCCTAGAGTGCCTATTGCATAGCACGTCCCGAATAAATGTTTGTTAAAAAATCAATGACAAAATGAGAACCTGGCCATTGGGTTTTCTTCTCATGTAAAGCTTGATTGGCATGTCAGTGTTCTAGTTTTAGAAATCACAGTGATGTAGGACAAAGAATATTGGAGATGATTCGTCTCCCATCTTTCATCCTTAGGAGCCTTATAAACTTAAATACACCATTTCAGTTCTTTGAGCCCCTGTTTCAGAGAGTGGAGATAATTAACTGGTTGTGGTGACGATCAAGTTAGATGATGTATTTGCACACCCTGAAGTAATAGCTGTTATCACTTACTCTCCAGGTAGACACATTCAGGTGGGGGTTGAATTTGCTGGCAATCCGTGGCTCTGGATGTCTTCTACGTACTGACTCAAGTGCAGCTATTACTCTGATGGGTAGAGCAGGAGCGTTAACTGATTTTAGAGCTGGCTGAAAGTTAGCTACAGTAAGATATTTTGATCACATAGGTATTAGTGTCTTGCAAAAACAAGAGCCTAGTAACCTAAGGAAACACGAGTGCTGGCTTTCAAATCTATTTTCCTCTAACTTACCACGATGCCTTGAAACAATCCTAATTTTTTTCTGTGTCTTAATTCTTTTGCCTATGAAGTGGGTCTTCTCAACTCAAGAAAACACTGTGAAAATAAGTGAACTACTGCATTCAGAAGCCATTTGAATCCTTTGATGGAGTAACACAACGTCAGTTCAAGCTGTTGTTTTTATTTCTGAGTACATTTGCTGAAGAATAGAATCTAGGTTTACGGGGTGATGTTTCAGAGCTGGGTTTATGTAGAGGCTTTTAAACTGGTGCTACCCTCGTGTGCTTAACACGGAATAGGACAGACACAGAAAACACAGGTGAGTCCTGAGAACTGACCCCGTGGGCAGGGTGTAAACACTGACTGCATAGTGAAAACGGCTGGTCTGTCTGCAGTCTCCAGAGCCTGCTGGCTGCAGGAGAAGCACTCGGCTCTAATCTCCTCTGACTTCCTCTGAGGTGTATTTTTCCCCCTTGGAATTCAGGGAAAGCGTCTGACTATCTCCTCACTATGTCTGCTCTCCCACTGCAATGCCACTGCCAAAAATTAGGTGGAGTCAATTCACCCAAGTTTCTTTACTGATGACTGAGCAAATTAATTCAGGAACATGAACTTTATACTATATGTGGGCATTAAAAATTTTTTTTTTAGAATGTGAGCATAACACATCTTAATCTCGTCCTATGCTATTCAGCAAATATTAAATGAATGATGTCTTTGTTCACCGAGCCAACCCTGGCACTGAAGGAACTCCTTTGTCAATTACATCATTTTTTTTTTTTTTTGCCTGTGAATAGAAAGTTATTCAGTTTTCTCTTGAATTTTTGCACAGAATATTGATAACACCGGTGGTGAGAAAGCACAGATATAATGTAGTCTGAAACTCTGAAATACAGAGGCAGAGAGGGCCAGAAGGGTAAAAAAAGAACAATATATATAATTTTAAAAAGAAGACACAATCCTCCCCAAAAAGGAAAAAGAAATAAAGGAAGACCACTGTCAAATATTAAAAAAAATACAACCATGAATAGAGATTGTGTTCCAAGAAACTGAAGGAAAATAAAACTAAAAAAAACGGAAAAGCTCTTCTGAGAAAGGGCTATTTCAATGTTAATAATCATTTCTCCTGTATTAAAAAAACAAAAACAAAAACAAGATTTCACCCAGGTTGTTCAATGACAAATGAAAAAATATGAGAGCCAGCCCAATTAAGTCACCCCTACTGAAGAGGCTTTTCTCCAAAAATAACAGTTGTGCTTTTAATTATAGGTTCTTGGGTGTATTAATCAGCCATCTTCCTCAAGGCTAAGCTCAGTGCAAATAACAGAGAAGGATTCAGCAAAATGCCCTGTTTAATTAAAAAGAATTTAATTAAAAATATTTTTATACACATGACCAATCACCATTATTTATGCAGATGTTCCCTCGTGCTTCCTTGAAAAGGCATTTTTCATCCCCCCTACCCTGTTTAAAAAAATACGCTGTGCTCCTGCAAGAACTCCCCTGAAATGAGAATCACTATGACTTGTAGTTAATACCTATTTTTATCAAAACAGCAGCGCAGCTCACACATCACCCGTGTCGCTGTAACCATAGTAACCCCAAATAGAAAGGGTCTTTGGATTATCAACATGATCAAAGGTAAGATAGTTCATGTGCCTCCGGAATAGTTACAGTGCAGCAAACTTTGAAGGATAAAGGTGGCTCTTTTCTTTTTTCTTTCTACTGAAATGATAAATGAAAATAGTATAGTCTATAGAAGTGCCTTTCATTTTGGAAGCCCCTTGTTTCTCCAAAGTGTTAATTACAGAAACGTGGAAAACTCAGTGCTGTACATTTCTGCAGTGCTGCTTTCCAATTATGCTGAGGAGGCAATAATAATCATTTTGCCAACTTGGAGACTCGGTACAGGGAAAACCCACCCTCAGGAGCTCTGCAGGTTGAGAAGCCATATTTTGTGTCCGTGCACTCAGGGAGAGGGTGGCTGTGGTTAAGGATGACTGTAAACATGGGAGAGGAGCTACAGCCGGTGACAGAGAGTGTAAACTGGCAGTGACATTTCAAAGAAAAGGTGCATTGAAATACAGAAGCAGTGGAACTGGTTTGAAATATCAGTGATCTATCAATCTAAATACAGGTCTGAATTTGGCTTTATAATGTATGGTTGAGGTGGGATGGGGTGGGGGAAAGGGGAGGTGGGGATTAAAAAGATAGTGAGCTTATCCTTAATTATTCTATCAGAGGATATGTGATTGATCTAGACCTTTGTAACAATGAAAACACATCATCACATTAGGAAGGCTGAGAACCACTGATCTAGATAGTCCAAACAAGAGGCCAGTATCAAAGCCTTTATGACTACGTTTCATAATGCCTGAGACAACTATAGAAGGCACATCTGGAAACTTCTCTGAGTTTTACATATTTAAATGTATAGTAGATATATTTTTAAACCCCAGAACATCCACATGAGGATAACTGGGATTTGAGTATTTACATTTGAGATTTACCACAGAAGTGAAAGGACAATTAATGAAATCATGAAGAAATAAATTCTTTCATCACGGCCGCTTAAGAAGAAAATGGGTATCTAGACATTTCATGTTGAATAATAAATAAATAAGAATATTATGATGGTGTTATCTAAAAAGCAAGTAAAGAGCCTGGGAAGAAGCATGGTTAGCAAAAATTTATTTTGAAACACTCAGCAATTTACGAATAATTTTCTGTAAAGCATTTTATTTGATCTAACAATTCTCTGAAGAAATGGGAGGTACTCTCTGTCTTGTTTTGTTTTGACAGCACCTTTTTTGAGGTTTGGGAAGGTGAGTTTCCAAGAGGTTAAAGCGCTAAACTAGTGTGTGCCATTCACCCAGGACACCGAACTTGCCTTAATGAACACTCTCAGCGTCCAGGGTGTTTTGACAGTAGATCCCAATCTCACTTTTAGGTAAATTTTCTACTCCATGACACACCGGTTTTATTTTTAGTGGTAGTTCCTCTTAGGATTAAAAGTTTATGGACCATCCCTAACAGTGATCCTGTTATGCAGTTTCCCAGCACTTATCCAAGACGGTTTCACCTGCGGGGACGCTGATGTCAGCGTCCAAGTTCACACGGCTCCTTGAAGCCAATTCACCCCAGAATTAGAGCGACACCTAGCTGTGATTATAGGGAGCACATGCTGGCAAAGCTCAGGTGGACAAGGAGGAGACTACAGGGCTGGTAGCATCTTGGAGGACGCTACTTCCACACGTGGAAGTTTCAGAGGTTTCCTAGCAGCACTTTCTACACTTCTGCAGCCTCCTGGGAACTGGCACTTCTGCACTTGGTGTTCTGAAGAGGAAGTGTATGATGAGGAAAATGTTTCTTTACTATAATTATGCTAAAAAGAAGAGCCACCCTTGAAATTACAAACATCCTGCCAGTGCATGAACCAGTAGCTTTTGCAGCCTAACAGCATCAGTACTAAGCCTACTTCCCTCTCTATAATTCATGACATTTACTCAGAAAAGCAAATATTTCACTCAGTTTTTATATCCTTCAAGTCTCTGCACTAGCACCGTCAGCATCAGAGACTCCCGTTAGAAATGCGGTTTTAGACCTGACCTCAGACTTACTGAGTCAGGATTTCTGGAGTCCAAACCCAGTATCTGTATTTTCAGAAATTCTCCCAGGGTAGGTCAAGTTGGAGTACTGCTAACAGGGGAGAAAGTAACCTTAGTGGTCATCCAGTTCCCTTAGGAATATATGAGGGAAATAAGGCCTAGAAAAGTTAAGTGGCCGGTTCGCATTTACCCTGTGCATGAGCAGCAGGAATTGAATGAGACCTCAGGCCTCCTAACTCCCAATCATAACAACTGCATGGCCCTGTGATGCTTGTCAAGTAGAGGCTGGTTGGGCTCCACATTAGCAAAACAGAGGCTTTGATTTTGTATCTATATTCCTCTTGGCTTCTAATTTCAATAAATGAATTATCATCCATGCATTTAATTTAGGTACCAGACAAGATAATGCCACAATAAATTTTCTAAATTCAATTAACATGAGCCAGTAGTCTCCTTACGGAAGCCAAAAGCGACTGCTCAGGGTTTCATCAACCACTTGGGATTCTTAGCACACCAGCTGGCAGAGCGAGCCAGGATGTGTGACTTACATGGAATATGGGAAGTCATAGGAGTTTTCTTTTTTTCATTGTGTGGCACACCTAATCTCATACCAAAATTGAAGATTTTCCTTTAAGATATTCTCGTTAAACTTGACAGTGAATTCCAAACATGATTGGTTAACTTGCTCACTGTTACGAAATGTTGAAGTTTTCTTTTTTCAATTACACGAAGGTATTTCCACATAAATGTGTAAATGTGATCATGATGGGCCTACTCTTGATTGCTGTACTAGTCTTTCTTTCTTTTCCCTTTCGGTGTGTTTTTGTTTTTCCCATCTCTTCCTCTCCTAAGCTCGTATCTCTCCTCTCCCCAAGTAACCCAACTTTACAGTCTGGTCTATATCCTACCGATTTCTCTTTCTACTGAAATTCTCATTATAACAATCACATACATCTGTAATAGACCATTAAATCAGAAGCTTCAACTAAGAAACAAAGGAAGAATGTTCTATAGTGAGATGCACAATTTTAAAGCTCTTGTCTAAAAACCAGTTACAAGACTCTTTAGAATTGGTCACTCAGATTAACAACGTGGAACAGTGTCAAGACCCCAGCCTAGAGGTTGGGATTTGGGAAGGGACTTCTGCTACTTGTGAGTTGTAAATCTCATGCTGTCACATGGGGAGGGCTGGGGCTGTTTGTCCCTCATTGTAAGGCTGTGAAAAGGGAGTTTTCTTAGATAAGTCAGCTTGCAATGTCACCACTGGAGTTTTGGAACACTGTGGAATATTGTTGGACTCACCTCAGAACTCTCATAGGCTATGGCTATCTAGCTGCTCTGATGGTGGCTTACGACTGATCAAATAAAACCATCTTTATCTCATCTCTTAGCCCTACGTTATAGAAGTCAGAAAGTGCACTTAGCAAGGGGTAGACAAGCCACGTGAGAAAAACAGAAGACCTATTCTCCCAATGCCTGGTAGCCTGCCTTCAACACAGTAAGAGAGGTGGGAGAAAGTCCTACCTTAAATTAAATAAAGAACTAGGATTGATTCATGGGATTGACCATGTTCATTACTCCATTGAATCTATGATGGTAACGTACAAGCCAAAGGTTTTTCTCCAGTAAGTGAAAAAGGAATAGTACCACAGCAGTCAGAGGAAAAAAGAAAAAAAAAGCAGTTTCTATGGCTATACCTCGTGGCCCTGCTTTTCAATGTACAAATTAACGTACACACAAACACAGAAGTTAATTATCTGTATGTAAATACATCAGGGTGACCATTGCTTTTAAAAAATGTAATCTCATGTATACTTTTCTGGAAGACTCTCAAGTCAGGCAGAAGAATACTAATTTGTCCTTTTTAATGGCCACATGGCATTAGGCAGATGTCCTGCAATCTATCCTCTTAACAATGTTGCAATACATACCCTTGCCCATATATCCTTAAGAACTAGTGTTTTTACTTGTGTGGAATGGAATCCCAGGAGTCAGATTGCTGGGTCACAGTGGGTTATATATCTTCAGCAATAATAGCTGTTGCCAAATTGCTTTCCAAAAGTCTGTTAATGATTTAAATGTCCACTAGAAATGTCTAAGAGTCTACTTTTCCCTGCGTCCCTGCCAACAATCACTGTTACATGGATGTTATAATTGTTGCCAAACTGCTTGGGATAAAATGATATGCTGTTACTTTATTTTACATTTCCATGACTTCTTGTGAGTTCGAATAACTTTTCACATTTGTAGCCCAAGTGGATTTGCTCTGCTATGAATTATTTCTTCATAGTGTGTGTCCATGTTTCTATTAAAGATTTTCTTGCAGTAGCTTTTTTTTTTTTGAGACAGAGTGTCACTGTGTCGCCTTTGGTAGAGTGCTATGTTGTCAAAGCTCACAGCAAATTCAAACTCTTGAGCTTAAGCGATTCTCTTGCCTTAGCCTCCCAAGTAGCTGGGACTGCAGGTACCTGCTACAATGCCTGGCTATTTTTTGGTTGTAGTTGTCATTGTTGTTTGGCAGGCCTGGGCTGGGTTCGAACCCACCAGCTCCAGGGTATGTGGCCAGCGCCCTAGCCACTGAGCTACAGGCACTGAGCCCTTGGAGTAGTTCTTTATCAATTATGTTTTAATTCTTCTTTTTTTTTTGAGACGGAACCTCAAGCTATCCCCCTGGGTAGAGTGCCATGGCATCACAGCTCATAGCAACCTCCAACTCCTGGGCTCAAGCGAGTCTTCTGCCTCTGCCTCCCAAGTAGCTGGGACCACAGGCGCCCACCACAATGCCCGGCCATTTTTTGGTTGCAGCCATCATTGTTGTTTGGTGGACCCGGGCTGGGGATTCGAACCCACCACCTTAGGTGTACGTGGCTGGCGCCTTAGCCAATTGAGCCACAGGCGCCGAGCCGACTCCCCTGTTTTAAAATTCCACTTCCTAGAGGAACCTCTCTTGCTAGAAATCCTACACTCAAAAAGTTCAACTCATTATTCTGGCATGAGAAAGATAGAATTTTCCGTCCTGTTTCATTAGGTTGGTAGAATATTCTAGGACTAGACTTAAGAGTCTCGTACCTGTTCTGTGCAGAGAGAGCCACATGTGCAGATACATCGTAGGACTGCTTAAGCTCAGGAGTTCCATACCAGCCTGAGCAAGAGTGAGATCCCGTTGGGCAATAGTACTTCACCAGTTTTTAGAGTTAGTGCTCCTAAAACTAAAACTTTGATCCAGTTGGGTAAACGGTGTTCTTCTCTGTTTTAGATGCAGTTGACCTACAGAAAGCAAAGGAACATAACCAGAGACTGGATGAGGAAATTCTGGCTTTAAGAAATCGGGTTCGATCACTTGACTCAGAAAAAAAGGTACTTGGAGAGATGGTAAGTTTAGTGTGTTCTTAGGATTTATTTAAATGTGTATATGTTAACAATTAGCAGCTTGAGCAACATAGATATTCATCACCTAAATTGGTTACTAGTAAGGACTGGTGGCCAATATTTCAGGTAGGTGTCATACATTGATGCATTCTATCAGTACTTATTTTATACATTTTTTTCCACATAGAATTGCATATTGTTTTCCACTTATTTTATACATTTTAACTACTTATGCCAAATAGCATAGGTAGCATTGCTATTATGTAAATCTAGAATCTTTCATTTTTAATAAGGATTTAGATAATAGTTTATATTTAACATATTCAACAAATAGAAAATATAACTCTACTATACTGGATAAGTTTAAGATTATTAATACTGGCTTGGCGCCTGTGGCTCAATCGGCTAAGGCGCCAGCCACGTACACCTAAGGTGGTGGGTTCGAATCCCCAGCCCGGCCCGCCAAACAACAATGATGGCTGCAACCAAAAAATGGCCGGGCTTTGTGGCGGGTGCCTGTGGTCCCAGCTACTTGGGAGGTGGAGGCAGGAGACTCACTTGAGCCCAGGAGTTGGAGGTTGCTATGAGCTGTGATGCCATAGCACTCTACCCAAGGGGATAGCTTGAGGCTCCGTCTCAGAAAAAAAAAAAAAAAAAAAAAGATTATTAATACTAAACCCTCAGTCGTATTCTATATTCTATTTTTTTTTTTTTGTCTTTTTTGAGACAGAGTCTCACTTTGTCACCCTTAGTAGAGTGCCATGGCCTCATAGATCATAGCAACCTCAAATTCTTGGGCTTAAGAAATCCTCTTGTCTCAGCTTCCCCAGTAGCTGGGACTACAGGCACCTGCCACAACGCCTGGCTATTTTTAGAGACAGGGTCTTTCTCTGGCTCAGGCTGGTCTCAAACTCCTGAGCTCAAGCAATCCACTCACCTTGGCCTCCCAGAGTGCTAGGATTATAGGCATGGGACACGACATTTAGCCTCTGTATTGTATTTCTTAAGCATTTCTTCTTACTAATTTATCAATTTTTAAAATATATACTTCCAAGTTGTGGATATATTATAGTATCTCTCTTCAATTTTAGTTTATATTCATTGAACAGTCATATCTCTATTGTCCAACAAAATGCCGGGCATAATACTAGGTGCTCAAGAATTTTTATTTTTGCCATAGTGAATAAATACCCTTTAGGATCTCACCTAATGTGCACATTGTGAGCCCCTGGGTGAGGGGCTCTTCTACAAATGGAACTTTACCCTGAAGTGAGAACAATGTAAACTTGTAACCTAGTAACCTAAAAATTGGACCCTCGTATTAATTTGAAATAATAAAAAGAAATAATCAAAAAAAAATCAAGTCATTCTCAGCTAAATAAATAAATACCTTTCAGGGTAGCTGCTATCAAAACAATAGAAAATAACGAATATGCCTCCTGGTTAAAGGACTGAACCACATCTTGGACTTTACCTTACAAACTCAAAGGGTGTAACTTAGTCGTGTGTACTATCAGATTAATTTTTTTAAAAAGTTGAGGATGTGGAAAAATTGGAATGCTTGTGCATTGCTTGTAGGAATGTAAGATAGTCTAGCCACTGTGGAAAGCAATATAGCAGTTTTTCAAAAAATTAAATATAGAATTACCCTGTGATCTGACAATTCCACTTTTAGGTCTATACACAAAGAATTGAAAACAGAGACTCGAACATGTATTTGCACATCCATGTTCATAGCAGCATTATTCACAGTAGCCAAAAGATGGAAGCAACTCACGTGTCCATTGACAGATGAATGGACAAGCAAATGTGGTATATTCTTACAATGGAATATTATTTAGCCTTAAAAAGGAAGGAAATTTTTATACATATTATAACACAGATGAATCTTGAAGACATTATTCTAAATGAAATAAGCCAGCCACAAAAGGACAAACAGTATATGATTCCACTTATATGAGGTACATAGAATAGCTGAAATCATAGAGACAGAAAGTTGAACAGTGGTTGCTGGGGGGTGGGGGGAGGATGTAATGGAAATTAATGTTCAATAGGTATTAAGTTTCATTGCAAGATGATGAGAGTTCTGGAAATGGATGATGGTGGTGGTTGTACCATAATGTGCTTAGTGATGCTTCCTGCCACTGAACTACACATTTTAATTTTGTGTTATGTTTTACCACAGTCAAAAATATCGTAATATTATAAAAAAGAATGAATAAACTAAGGAAGATTTTTTCAAGTTGTCTAAGTTTTTGTGAATTTATATATTGAATATTTGTATATGTTTAATGTGTTTTGTGTGTGTGAGAGAGAGGGAAAACGTTTAGGTGGGGCACATGTCAAGCAGTGTTATTTCAAAAAAGGGAAGAAAGGCTCGGCACCCATAGCTCAGTGGTTACAACACCAGCCATATACATGGAGGCTGGCAGGTTCGAACCTGGCCCAGGCCAAGCTAACTAACAATGACAGCTGCAACAAAATAAATAGCTGGCATTGTGGTGGACACCTGTAGTCCCAGCTGTTTGGGAGGCTGAGGCAAGAGAATGGCTTAAGCCCAAGAGTTTGAGGTTTCTGTGAGTTGTGATGCCACATCACTCTACCAAGGGTGACATAATGAGACTCTGTCTCAAAAAAAAAAAAAAGAAAGAAAGAAAAAAGAAAAGAAAAGAAAGAAAGCAAAAGAAAGAGAAGAAAGATTGTGATAAAAAGCAAAATATCACTTTTTACTCTATATACCTATGTGTTGTTAAAGTTTTATAAGGAGAATGTATTCATGTGAGTCACTTGTATGTTTAAAAAACAGGCAGATATGGTAGCTCACACCTGTAATTCCAGCACTTTGGGAGGCTGAGGTGGGAGGATCACTTGAGGACACGAGTTTGAGACCAGCCTGGACAACATGGTGAGACACTACCTCTGCAAATAAATAAATAAATAAAAATTAGCTAGGCATGGTGGTGTATACCTGTAGTACTAGCTACTTGAGAGGCTGGAGGAGTGCTTGAGCCCAGGAGTTCTAGGTTACAGTGAGCTGTGATGGAACCACTGCAGTCCATCCTGGATGACAGAGCAAGTCCCTTCTCTAAAAAAAATTTTTTTTAATGAAAGCAATAATACATCCAACAAAAAGTGAGAAGTCTACAAGATACTTACTTTTGTATTTAAGGTTGAAAGACTTAAAGGAGACACATGTGACTCTCGAGAGAATAAGGAACTTGGAAACCACTCTCCTGGAAGAGCTACCGGTACAGAATGGAGAGTAGAGGTATTTTAAGTTCTGTTCTTTCTGATTTCTAATTTTTGAGTGAGCTGCATTTTTACAGAATATACCAGAGTGATTAGTGCTAAACATTTGCTGTTTTCTTATTAAGCTGTCATTTTTTACTTCTCAGCCAATTAAGGTGGAAGAAGAAATTGAGATAGAGAGAATGTTTCTATTCATTTCTTCCCCACAAAGAAAATAAATTTGAAGAATGTAGTAAATTGTTTCTTTGAAGAAAATAGAATTACAAAGATATAATCAATTGGAGACTTTTAAATCATCAAATACAGTTGAATTATAGAATCAACCAGTGGTATTAACAAGGTGTGTACAGTGTCTGGTATCATCAGTATGACCAGCCTCTGAAATGATGGGTAAAGGGAGCAAACCCAAGATGATGCAAACATCAATGTTTATCTAGTGTGTACACAGTGATGGTGCCTCATTGTGGTTTTAATTTGCCTTTGATGGTATGTAATGACAATGAATATGTTTTGATGTGCTCATTAACCATTTTCATATGTTCTTTTGTGAAGCATTATTCAAATCTTTTACTTTTAATTGGGTGGTATGTATTTTTTATATTAAGTAGGAGTTCTTTATGTATTTTGAATACTAGTCCATTTGTTAGCTACATGTATTATAAATATTTTCTCCCAGTCTGTGGTATATATTTTTATTTTCCTAACAGTATTTTATAAAGAACAGAGGTTTAAAAATTTGGTGGAGGCCAATTTATCAATGTTTTCCTACACATTTTGTGATAGAACATAAGATAAATCTTTGTCTACTCTAAGGTCACAAAATATGTTTCTTATCTTTCCTTCTAAAGATTTTATAGTTTCTTTTCTTTTTTTTTTTTTTTTTTTTGAGACAAGAGTCTCACTAT
>CAUYQV010000329.1:0-32833 GCA_963574575.1 Galagoides demidoff
GGAATATTATGCATCCTGAAAGAAAGATGGAGACTTTACCTCTTTCATGTTTACATAGATGGAGCTGGAATATATTCTTCTTAGCAAAGTATCTCAAGAATGGAAGAAAAAATATCCAATGTACTCAGCCCTACTATGAAATTATAGCCCAAGAAGAAGGGGAAAAGAGGGAGGAGGAGAGGGAAGAAGGAAGGACAAGTAAAGGGAGGGTAAGTGATGGGAACACAAGTACAGTGCATCTTACAAGGGTACATGTGAAATTGAGTAGGTGTAGAATATAAATGTCTAAACACAATAACTAGGAAAATGCCGTGAAGACTATGTCAAGCATTTTGATGAAATTATTTCAAATTGTATATAAAACCAGCACATTGTACCCCATGATTACATTAATGTACACAGCTGTGATTTAATAAAATTTTTTTAAAAACTGGATATATGTCAAATTATTAATAGTGATTATGTCTGAGTAGGAAAATCATAGATAATTCTGTATTTATTTATTTTTGGTTTTGTCATCCAAGGCTTCTACAAGGTTCACACATAATGTTTGCAGTTTTAAAGTTTTTTTAAGTGACATTGCTTGTTTCTCTTTGGGCTGGGTCTTGCTGTTGGCCTGGAAACCCCATAGACCTGCTGCCTGATGCTGAAAATGTCATCTCAGCACTTCAGATCTGCAACCTCCCACATCCTTCTCCCAGAGAGTCTGCCACATGCATGGGTACCCAGTTGTCCCCCAGTCCCTGCCCAAGCTCACCCAACTGACTTATACTTCAACAACCGCAATAGATGGGATTTACCACAGCAATGTGCTTATATCAGTCCCAAAATTCTATACAACCAATACGACCTTCATCACCCCCAAGCAACTGGATGTTAGTGGTAGACATCACTTTGTAAAAATTTTACATGCTGAAAGAGTAAAAGCTATGAAAACACAATTGTTTTTCTTATAAATACGCTCATCATCTATAGAAAACCCCTTACAAGAAAAGCACACGTGATGTACTTTTTTAATTCATTTAGAAAATAAAGTTGTGCTGTGTTTAACATGCTTTTAGTGTTTGCTTTTATTTTCTTCTTCTAGACTCCTCCTAGAAGTACTGGAAGAGTGGAAAGGAAGGCAGAGAGTGTGGGAGAGAGAGGTGAGGATGACCCAGAGAAAGAAGAGTGGAGTGGAAGTGTCTGGGAGTTTGTGGTGGCTGAGTGTCCACTGTGATCCAGTTCCTGTGCCAGGTGCAGGGATACACTCCCCACTAATGAGAGAGTCATGGAGGAGGCTTAGAGAAGACCAGAAAGGATGCAGAGGAAGATTAGGGCAAAAAAGAATACAGAAAATGGGCAGCAAATGGAGACATCCTAAGTCCATACCCACTGGGGGGTCCCTGAATAGGAATGCTTTGTAAAGCAAGAAAAGGAGAAGGAAGAAGCCATAGAGAAGAGATTCCTTGTGTTGTGCTTTTTCGTGGTAATGGCAAATGGGAAAATCTGGTAGGAGGTCAAATGTACAGGCTGTTGTGCTTGTTGAAATGGCACATGGGGCTGAAATTATGGAGGAATTAGGGTGAGGTGAGCATGAGGAGGAGATTGGCAAGAGGGAAAAGAATAGAGGACCTAGCCTGAATGAGAAAGGGTTGGGGAAGACAATCTTAATTCCTTTATATGATAGTGAAACCTTCTCTCTTATTTTATTATAAGGAAAGATATGGATGTACAAAAAATAGGGACTTTCCTCAGCTCTTTGTCAGGCCTCAAAGAAAATGGAAATTGTTGAACAATCAGCCTTCACCAAGAGAAAGACAGGAGACAGAAGCACTTTGAGGTGAAGGCTCATAGAGACAACCATGTTTTGGGAATTAGAGGAAAATATTACAATATTTTTCTCAATGTCTTTGTATCGACAGAGCTTTCTCACTTTTGTAGTGCTCTGCTGTCAGCCAGTGTTGGCTACTCTTTGCCTCTGCCTCCATGGGTCATTCTATGGCTGCTTCCACTGGTATAACTTAGAAACTGTATCCTCACTTCAATTTCCTGAGACAGAGGATCTGATCGGTTTAATTGGTCACAAATGTACCTGTTAGACCATGCCCTGGGTCATTATTCACCTAGAGATTGCCGTGGTTCACATGCCTTCCTTTGTCCAGCCAGCAGGACCATATGGCATACAGCACGCCCACTCCCTTTGAAAGAGCCACATAGCATGGTTTGCCCTAGCAGGGAACTGTGAGAGCATGAGGAACCTGAAACTGTAACAAGGGGGTATCACGAACTGTGAAGGAGCTGAGATTTTACCTTATTTGTAAGCTAGCAAGTTAGAAACTGACAGGGTTTCATGGATCCTGGCAGAAGACATGAAACTCCAGGGTCAGAGATAAAAGATGGTGTATTACTTATAGCAATAGCACCAGCCAGAGTATTAGCACTTGCCAGCTTCTTGACCCCAGTTCTCACAGGGTGATGAGAAGAGGGCCAAGTGACACCTGTACACACAGGGAGTTTATTGCAGAAGAAAAACTTGAATTTAGGAAAACTGAATCTTTTATAATACCCATATGATGGCAGTAAACATTTTACCCTTTGTGCTAGAGGAAAAAACTATCTTCATCTTATAAAGATGCTCACTACACAAATTTTTTTTGGTTTGTTTTATATACAATTTGAAATATTTTCATCAAACGGGTTAACATAGCCTTCATGGCATTTTCTTAGTTATTGTGTTAAGGCATTTATATTCTACACTTAGTAAATTTCACATGTACCCTTGTAAGATGCACCATAGATGTGGTCCCACCAATTCACAAACATTCTTGATAGGATATTCCAGAGCAAAGGTAGTCAGTGTCTCTGCTTACAAGATATACAGAAACTATAGAGATCCATGGAGAATTGTCTCCCAATAAGTTTCTTTTCCAATATACACCAAATGAAGACATGTTTGTTCTGAAATTGATTGACCAGATTCCAGAACTCAGAATAAAGAAAGTAGATGAGGCCAGTTTTCTTTAACTATGAAGTAGTCAAAGTTTAATCTTGATTTCCCTCTGATTCTCCAAAATTCCTTCAGATGATTCCTGTCTCATTTGATGCTTGAGTCAAGCCTCTTCTGAGGCTTGAGTTTCCTTCTTCAACCTGCTCAAAGTATATCACCTCCTCTGAGTCTTATTCTCCTTGACTCCTTGATCTCTTAATATTATTTATTTATCAAACATAAATCCATGATGCACTTAAAGCATTTTATTAATATTAACTCAATTTAATGTTTACAACAATGCTATAGGGTGGGTACTATTATTTTAATACCCATTCTTCAGTTGAGTTAAATGTGCCAGGTGATGGCTACTCTAATAAAATGCATGTACCTTTTTTGAAAATAAGCAGTCACAACTAAAGCTTTAAATGATTCCAGAAATGTTTAAAGGACTTGTAAGAAAACAAGACGTGTAGCTACTCTGGTGGACAGTGTGCATCCCTTAATGACAGGAGGACATGCAGAAAAATGAGTCATTATGCAATTTTGTCATATAAACATCACAATGTGCACCTACACAAATCTAGGTGGGCTAACCTACTACACACCTAGGTTATATGGTCTAGCCCATTGCTCCTAGACTACAAACCTGTACAACACATTACTGTCTTGAATCCTGTAGGCAATCGTGACAAAATGGTCAATATCTGTGTATCTAAACATGAAAAGGTATGATAAAAATATGGTATAAAAAATAAAAAATGGTACACCTGTATAGGGCACTTGCCATGAAGGAGCTTGCTGGAGTGGAAGTTGCTCTGGGTGAGTCAGTGAGTGAGTGGGAGTGAATATAAAGGCCTAGGACATTCCCTTACACTCTGTATACTTTGTAAAACTGTACACTCATGCTACATTACATTTATTTTAAAATTAAGCAATGGCACTATGACATTATAATGGCTATGACGTTGGTCAGCAATAGGAATTTTTCAGCTATATTATAATCTTATGGGGCTACCATCGTGTGTGCTGTTCATTATCACCTGAAATGTCTTTACGCAGTGCATGAAGACTGGTCACCCCAATGCTGAATACAGCCTTCTGCTTTTGCAAGTCAAGTCACTTGAGGAAGATTTACAGAAAGAAACTATCAGTGTGGACCAGACTGTGGCTGAAGTGTTCTGGCTAAGAACTTATCAAGATTTCTATATGAATGTGGCAGACCCTAAGGATGTGGACCCTTGACCTAATGGAATTAACTTTTAAGGATCAGTATATTGGCCGTGGGGATATGTGACAACTAAAGAAAAGTTTTGTCAGTGCATGTGTTTATATTGCCAAGAAGGTGGAATGTGCTGGCATCAGAGCCCAGGCTGGTGAGCTATGGGCAAAGAATGAGAAGGTCATGTGTGGTTATATTAGTGAAGATACCAGGGTGGTGTTCTGTTTGATGTCAGCTATGGTTTCCATATTTATTCAGATGAGCCGTGAATGTGGGATCTTGATATTTACAGTACTGTTCCTAAGTGTTGATTGTAACTGCCACTGGGGAGAATTTTCTGGTTTTCCCAAGTTGATTATAATTTTACAATGAGCTCCTGACATTCTCTAAAGATAATTCAAGATGCTAAAATGAATTAATATAAAGGTAGATAGATAAATTATATATTTGTGTATATAGAGAGAAAAGATTATAAAGTCCATGAAATGCAATATAGTATTAATAAAATAAATTGACTGGGCGTGGTGGCTCACTCCTATAATCCTAGCACTCTGGGAGGCTGAGGCGGATGGATTGCTTGACCTCACAGGTTCAAGACCAGCCTGAGCTAGAATGCGACTCCATCTCTTAAAAAAAAAAAAAGTGCCATCCTAGGTGGCTCTTTGCGAGGGAGTGGGCATGCTGTATGTCATATGTCATATGGTTCTTCTGGCTGGACAAAGTAAAGCATATGAACTAAAGGCAATCTCTAGGTGAATAGTGAACCATGGTCTAACAGGTATCTTTGTAACAAACTGGACTGATCAGATCTTCTGTCTCAGGAATTTAAAGTCAGGATATGGTTTGTCAGTTATATCAGTGGAAGCAGCTGTGGAATGACCCATGGAGACAGAGGCAAAGAGTAATCAACACCAGCTGACAGCAGAGCACATGATGGTAGGAATATCAGGACAGAGAAGAATATCCCTTTGGAGAAAGGGAGGTAGTAGCAGCTCCTTCAAGCATTCTCCCAGAATTCTCATATGTGGCTGGAGTACAGGGAATTTCTCGAACTTCCTGGTTCAGATTCACTTTGAGCAAATGACTGGGTATTTTTCTGTAGTGAGGACCATGTCTAGCTAGTTCACTGCTGTACCCTTAATGTCTAGCTTACAGCCTATGGGAGCTAGTGTGTTGAATGAGTGTCTGGCTGCATGGATGGGAACCAGGAAGGTTCATGGGTCTCTTAAGCAGGAAGGTGCCTCTAGACCAGAAATGACAGATTTAATGGCATCTTAAATCAAGGATAAATCTATGTCTCAGTGCAAAAAGGGGAGAAATTAAACCCAGCATGTAAGACAGTAGAAGAAAATAGACCCAAATGGGGAAAAAATAACAACAGGGGACTAGAGAGAGAGGAAAGAAGATGATGAAGGCACACCAGAAGTTCCCCAGGTCACCCAGAACAAATGGAACATAAAGTAAAAGGCAATAGGGAAAACCAGCAGGTGGCCAGAAATGTCAGATGCTCCAGAGTGTTAGATTCTGTGTTTCTCAGAAGTTACTGGAGAAGAAAGTAGAGAGAGGAATATCAGTAATGGTAATGCTTATCACTCATGGATAAAATTCTGCTCCCAGTAAGAGTATCACTGCTTTGCGTTTATTATTTCATTCCAACACACTCTGAATTAGGTTCTATTATCATCACCACCACTTTACAAATGATAAAACTGAGTAACAGGGAGGTTAAGTACCTTCTCCAAAGTCACACAGCTTAGAGGTGGCAAAGCTGAAGTTTGAACAGAGGTAGTATGCTCAGTCTGTAATGCTTGCTCATCCTTCATCACCTCTCCTGTAGTAGGAGATGTCAGGGCAGCAGTCATGTCCCCCCCCCCAAAAAAAAATCAATAATCTAAAAGTTTTTTTTTAAGTGTTTTTGTTACACAAAAGCCCTCTCATCCCCACTGTTTATAGCCAGCTTGCATCCCCTCTGAAGCTTCTCCCATGTAGAAATTCTGGAGCTACCATCTTCCTAAGGGCTAGCTGAGTGTTGAAGGTAGAGACCCTTAGAAACGGAAAAAATGTAACTGTCCCCAAACTAGAATGATTCTTTAAAAACTAAATGTGGTAGGGAAAAAATTAAGTGTGTGTGTGTGTATGTGTGGAGGGCCTGCTGTGCTAGATTAAAAATGATAAAAGAGACATTCCTACCAATACAATGTGTGAAACTTGACTTTAAAATAAAAATAGCAGGCGGCGCCTCTGGCTCAAAGGAGTTGGGCCCCCACCCCATATGCTGGAGGTGGTGGGTTCAAATCCAGCCCAGGTCAAAAATTGGAAAAAAAAAAAAGAAACCCAGCTATAAAAGAGACTTGGAGAATTGTTATGAAATTACTATGATTATGGATTGGATGATTGATGATTCTAAGAAATGATTGCTAATTTTCCCAGGTCTGATAATGGTAAAGTGGTCATGTAGGAAACATTTCACGTTCTTAGGAGATGCCCACTAAAACTTTTAGGACTGAAATGTCATAATTCCTGAAAATAATTTTCAAATGGTTTGGAAAGAAAAAGAGAAAGATTGATTGATTTGTGAATTAAATATGCAAAATGTTAACAATTGAATGTGGTGGAGGCTAGACAGCTGTGCACTGAAATATTCTGTCACGTTTTCTGCATGTAATTTTCATAATAAGAAGTTTGGGGGGAGAACGCCTAGAGTAAGGAGACAGTGATTGCTTACAGATTGGCCGAAGAAGGCCGGGAACTTGTCCAATGGGCAGGCCTTCAGGGTTGAGTTAAAAAGCTCAGCCCTGACCACATGGGATTGAATGCAAATACTTTCTCAATAAAACAGAAATTCAGAACTGGACCAAGGACTGGATGGGAGATGTGGCAAGCCAGTCCAAGAAAGATGGGCAACTGTAGATGTAATAAACTCGCCTGGACTCATCTGTAAAGTTAAGAAGACCTGGCTTGCAGTCCATGCTGGAACATGCACAGTCCAGGGAGTTTTTGTGACCAGCTGGAGTCTCTCTGTCACTCCATTGCTCACTTGTCTGGTGACCTTGGATAAGTCACTTAACCTCTCTGATAGTTCCTTCTACTAGTACCCAACTCCTGGAATTGTTAGTTGTGGAGATTAAATAAAACAGTGTATATAAGATGCTTCGCACAAAGTATGGCCCACAGTGGGCACTCAATAAACTTTGCTCTCGTTTTATCCCCCCTTAGCCAAGGAAGGAGTAAAAGACAAAGCTTGTTTGCCACCAACTACAGCAGCAAAAACACTCCAACCCACATCTCCTGAAACTTTGTTTACAATTACATGTATGTTTGGGTTATTTAATTTCTTTCTTTTAAGTGGAATTGTGTGGCCCGGGGTTAGCAAGGATGCTAATGAAGTTAAACAGCGGAGGAGATTACACTGCAGCATGGAATATAAACATTGAGGTCTCTGCTTCAGTGTTTATCTTCAATGATACCTCCTCTCGCCTGGGTAATTATCTCTCGACAGCAGACAGTTCTCAGCAGCAACGGATAATTCCATTAACATTGCCACTTAAACACAGCCTCACTGGGCTGCTCGGGTCCCCGCCAGCTTACTGAACCCCAGGGGCCTCATATCATTTTGGAATTAAAATAAGAAAGTAAATTATTCAAACACATTTGTTCTTTTTTCCTGAATAAAGCTCTGCATATCCTTGACTCATCGTTCCTAAAAATAAAATAAAATTAAATTAAATTAAAAAATGTATTGTGGCTGATCATATTATTCAAAGCAATTCAGGGCTTGCTTTATTATGAATTCAGGGGTGGTGGATAGTCAAACACGACTAGTCACTGGCGAGCTGGTTTCTAACTGTCCGAAGATGTGAGACAGGTGGTAAAGTGTGGGGTGGCCTCCTCTTAATGGTAAATTCTACATTTTCTGGAGACTTTGAAACGCTACGAAAGCATCCTGGTGACAAAGTCCTCATCATGTGTAGACTCAGCAGGCTTGATGGAGACGTAGAAACTTACCAGACAGAATGAACTAAACAAATTTCATGAGAAAATCCTCCTGGGCTTCCCTTATTTAAGACGAGAGTGTGTATTGCTGGTCTGGGTGTCAGTTTCCCAGCTCTGTGTCTGCCTGGTCTCCTCACTGGTTGGTAGTTTTAGAAACAAGTGTGTGACAGTCCTTGTCAATAACTTTCTATGTGCAGGAACTTCCCTACCCCTTGTCTCTCTTAATCCCTAGTCCTCACAATAGATTTGCCAGATTCCTGGGCTACAAACTCCCCTTTCACAGCCCTACCTGCGCACGCTGCCTGCTCCATGTCCCAGGTAAGGACCGTGAAGCCCACAGAGGAGAGACAGCCCCACTGACACTGGTGTCAAGGGTGGTGGAGGGAGGGCTTCCATAGGCAGAGCCCACCAGGCTTGTCCTTGCGAGCAGGGAAAATGTTTATCGTTCCATTTTCCTGCGCGGAAAGGGCTTCAGGCTTTCTGTCAGTGCTAAAGATCTATCTCCTTTCAAAGATAGGAAGTCAGGGTGTCTGTGGAGCACACGTATTCCCACTGGGCTGACCCCAAGATGACCTTTACACTCCTCCCCACCATCTGTTAATTCCTTGCCTCTGGGTGCCGATGGAAGTGTGGACAGAATGAATGAATGGAGATAACATTTGCCTGTCTCGCAAAGCTAACTGGTAGTAAGCACCCAAAAAAGCCTTCTTCTGATTAAAAAATAGTATTTATTTACTAGCTCTGGTAAAAAGGATTTATTTATTTTGCTCGGGGAAGAGGTCAAAGGGTTGACTTGAATTAGGTCTGAAGGTTGGCAGGAATTCAATTACCCATGACCCTCTAGTCCCTCCTGCCAGCCATGATTAATGGAGGCTGGCTAAAGTAGGTTGGGATTAGTAACAATGCAATCAACCTTTTCTGGAGAATAGAGATGCTCCTTAGAATTATCTAAGGAGCATTCTCAAGCCAGATGAGATTTCTTAGGTTGGAAATATCCTTGTGACTTAGTCCAATAACAGCAGGGCTCAGCTTTGGAGACAAAGGACGCGCACAGGAAAGCTGGGGAGTCCTGGCTCCTCTTTTTATCTTGAAATCAGAGGGCCCTCGTAGCCCTGCCTGACATGGGTAAATTATCATCCAGGGCTGTGGATGGTATGGGTCCAGATCCTTAAACATCTTGCTCGTGGATATTTGGGGCATATATTAGAGAAAGAGGCCAATTGCAAACTAGAGTACTGCAACCATTTAAAGAAAGAAGAGAATTTATCTCACCATTGCCACTTTCCTTTCTTCCAGTAGAAATTTTTCCTCTCAGCCTCTTTCTGAGGTTTATCTAATCTCATTCCAGGGGGTGAGGAAGGCCTGGAGAACCCAGGAATCAGCTAAAAGTTTCTTTTTATAATAAAACATGCTTTTAGAGCTGATCTCTCAGTAGGTATTTTAAAGATATGATGATAATAGTAATTGTTGCTTGTCTGGGGCTTTTTTGTTATGAGCTGGTAACTTTTTTGAATTAGTTTTCAGAATTTCCCAGGCCTTGGTCCTTCGCCTAGCCATACTAGCCATGCTAGTCCTACTGGCCATGTTAGTAGGTCAGGGAAGCCCAAAGAGACACATGTGTTTTCCCTTTTGTTATAATTCCCACTCTGGACTTTGCTTTCTGTCTAGCCTCGTTTTCAGGGCCCATAGCCCATCCAAATTTGCAAGGCTGGTTTATGGAGACAAGTTAAAGAATCATTAAGGCATCTACCCTTTGCTCCCTCTTGGCCAAGCTTCTTAATTAACGAACTTAGTTGACCTGCAGTCCAATCTTATGGGAGTAATTGCATTTATGTGTCCAAATACCTTACCTGTCCCTATGCAAAAGTCCACTTTCTGCTAATAAGAATACATATATACACGCAATTTGACATGTATTCAAGCTCACAAAATGAGCTCAAACTTGAAAGAGATCCAGACTATAACAATGTTTATTATTTTTAGAGCATTACCTAGTCATTTTGATTAATTCTCTCCGAGTGCTTTTCTCTGTAGCTCCCCAGGGAGAGGCAAGGGAAAAAGATGAGAAAAACATAAATTTCTTTTGGTGATGAGTTCACATGTTTAGAACTGTTACATGGCAAATCATTGTGAAATCTGCTAATGGGTGTCTGTCCCATGCCAAGTAAGCTCAGGACCCAAAGCACATAAAGAAATAATTGAAAGACCCTGGACTGAATCCAAAGGCTGTGGCTAATGTTTTACCTAATCTCTCTCCTGGTCTCGCCTGCCTACTGTGGCCCCTCCCCACAAGATATGCACTTCAGAGATTTCTTGCAGCTGCATCGTGGCTATTTGGACTTTCTCACCTCCTGGCAGGAGCATGAGAACTATTATGAAGCCAAAAGCATAAAAGGTGGAAACATTAGCCGCCGTAGTCGGTAGATGAAGACTGTTGGAAGCTAGCACGTGTCACTCTCCTAAACAGTTAATTCTCCTTGGATGGGGGGGGTGGGGGGGAAGCTGACCTGGGACAGGTCTTAGCCTACATAAAACAGACCCAGGGCTGGGCAGAGGGTCTGGAGATGACACTGGATGAGATCCTAGGACTCTGCAGCTTGTGAGGTAGTAGTGTCTATAAGCTGGGAACAAAAGTTTCAAAAAAAGCTCATTTTGTTTTCAATTCTTTTTATCTTGGCTCTAGCTCAGCCACCACTGACTCCAACTTTAGAAGCTAAGGGTGGGGTAGGGTGGGGTTTAGTGGTTATTTCTCTTCTTAAAGGGAAAGAACAGAGAATGCTCCCTGAACTTTGCTTGAATGTGATCATAGTTGTTAACCGAACATTGAGTAATCTTTGCTTCTCTGTCTCTGGAAGTGGCATTTGCAAAGGTGCCATTGACAGATGAGAGAGAACAAAGGAATTCTGCAGCTACTCATGGAGGAATGTGGACCTGTGAGATAGTCATGATGTTAATTATTATTTCAGCTGACCTAGGCTGGGCTTTGAGCAAGACCATGTGCCCCAGAACTGGCAACTAAAATGATCATTTATTACTAGTAGGGGCTACTGAGCCTCAGCTATTTTAGAAGGAAGATCTCTAGATCCTATGTTCCAGACTTTAAGAAGAAGAATAAGCTTCTAATAATAATTTTTTTTTAAAAGTGCAACCCACCCACACAACCCACAAACCTCTAGAATTTTTGCTAAATTCAATTCTAGGCATGAAATTTACTTTCTGAACAATAGATACACTACATTCTAAGAAAACACAATATGTGAAAATTCAAACTTGCCAAATTAAACATAGAGAAATAAAGCCTTTTACAAAGGATTGTTTTTAACCAGGATTTTAAAAATAAAAGTGCCTTAAGTGATCTTTAAACTAGGGAATTAGTGTATATCTTTACCTTTTAGGATCATGTAAAGTGATGTCTCCTTATGTAAAGATCATTCTTAATATGGAATATCTAGGCTTTGGAGTCACACACGGCTGGATTGAATCCCCTTCCCCTGCTAAGCATGTGACTGTGGTCGAGTTACTTCATCCCTCTGAGCCTCAGTTTCCCCATCTGTAAAATGATAGCAGTGATCGCTCCTGCCTCCTAAGACTTAAATGAGCCACTATCCATAAAGCAGTTAGGAGGTCCCTGCCACCCAGTAGATGTGTGATAGCTCTTGGCTTCCTATGGGCTCTTTTTCCTTCTTCCTCCCACTGGGACCATGTGGTGCAGCCATCAAGGAACAAAAGAAAATTTGGCCCTTCTTTGTAGCTTTAGATGCAGGAATATCAGCCCCAGCTTTATATCAAGATGTAACCTCAGACAGGGCCTGATAGTTGAGGGCTGTTTCTATCTTTCTTGCAATTATTTATTATTTAAATAATTACTTGTGTAGTACTTACTATGTGAGAGGCATATTCCAGGCACCTGATAAATACTCATCTAATCCTTCATAACAATCCTATGAAATATATCCTATTATATGTTATTCCCTCTCTTACAGTGAAGGAAGCTGAAACACAGCTTAAGTAACTGGTCCAAGAACACATAACAGGTACATGCACAGCCAGGAACTAAACCCAGACAATCCCCATTCCCTCGGTAGGCTATGGCCACATTGTTTATTTGGAAAGGCCTGTTAACACCAAAAAGCCCCCAGATGTAATACAAGGGTCAGTTCTGCACAGTCTAAAGAATAACAGCAGAGCCAGAAGTTTTGAAATTGCAAAAGTCTCTGTTGATAAGCTTTCTTGGCCAGAACCACAGACCAGAGAGACCTAGATGAGGTTGACTGAGCAAGCAGCCTGATTTCCAGGCCGGTGGCACCATGCCCATCTCTCTCTCCCACCACCTCAGAGGGTGCAGCCTCCTCTCTGGTTTCTTTATTCTTCCTCATCCCCTTGGGCTGGTCAATGTGAACTTCCTGGCTATTACAGCCTAAGTGGGTAGAAGGGTAGCCAGAGAGAGCATTTAAAATAGCCAAAGAAAAAAAGAAATAACTTGCTTTAAAATTTCAATAACTCTGATTTTTTAAATTGTGAAAACAACACCTGTTTGCAGCAGATACTGCAAAGTGGCTGAGTCAGAATCATTTTCCAATCCCTTTCTCCTTCCCACTTCCTGCTAGGGATAGTCACATGACACAATCTGGCCAATCAGGTGTAAATCTGTCATGGAGTTCCTGTCCTTGATTTCCCTGAGACAATTCTATCTGTGTTCCTGTCCTCTCTCTTTGAATGCATGTGTGATAAATGGAGATGCAGAAGCCACAATAAGTCCATGGAGGAAGAGCCAGGAAAGTTTCAGACATTGGTTGCAGCATCGCTGACTTGCTGCTCCTGTTATTTGGATTTGTGTTACTTGGAGCCAAGGACATCCTATCTATACCATTGCAGAAAAGACAGAAAATACAGGAAAAAAAATAAATCAAAAGAGGGAAAATATCATCTGCCATCTTATATTCAGAAATAACCAAAATTAACATTTCAGCATATATTCCTTCCATTTTTCTTTTTCTTATTATTTTACAAAATTCTGAAATAATACTCTAGGAAAAGTTTTGTGACTGACTGCTTCCCTATGTGCTGTGACCATCTAGTGTGAACATCTTTGTAGGTGCACCTTTCTCTGATTATTTTCTTAGGATAAATTCCTAAAAGGGCTATGAATTGCTGGATCAAAGGGAAAGTGTAGGTTTTACATAGCTATGGATTAAATGCTCTTCAGAAAGGTTTTACCAAATTTTATGTATTTATTGTGGTGTGTGCCTTTTCTTTACATCATTACCAATGCTAGCATTTATTACCTTTAACAAAATGTCTGTCAGCTTATAGGCAATATATAGACTAATTTAATTTAATGATTTAATTATTGACTTTGGTGTATTTCTATGACATCATTTCCCATTTCCAATTCTTAACTACTTATTATGTGCCAAATGCTGGACTAGGTAGTTTAAATATGCTGTTATTTTTAATCCACATAAACTGTTATATTTTATTTTATGAGTGGGCAAACTATAGCTCAGAGAAATTAAGTCACTTGTTCAAGATCACACAACTAAGTGGTCAGGGTGGGCTTTGCAACTGTCTGCCTGTCCCAACAGAAACTATAATATGAAGATTTTTTTAAAAAAGATGTTGTGTAAGTTATGAAAGTCCTAATTGAATCAGTCAGGAGCCATAGAGACAGCATTCCCCAAGAGGTAACTGAAGTGAGTTCACGGAAGGTAGTACTTGTGGGAGTGTGGGGAGGGGAAGGGACCAGTCAAGGGGTGGTCACACAGCAAAAGGCTATCAGTGGCAGGAAACCGCTGTCATCTCAGGCTGGAGGAGGCAGAAAGAAGGACCTCTTTGGGAACCTGGGGAGATCCACAGCTGTGGGAGAGTGGCTGCTATGTGACCACAGATAGAGTCACAGCTATTGCCAAACCACTTAGCAGCCCAGAGACAATAATACACCCAAGTCTGATCTCCTGCTGGTGCCTCCCATAGGCTAAATCCGATCAGAAGCCAAAGGACAGGACACCTGGAGAAGTAATCCATGGAAGTCAATCTCTGAGACATACAGGACAATGGACCTACAGGGCTTCAGCCCATTCACTTTTCATTACCATTAGAAGAGCAGAACCTATCACCTGCAGCTAACTGCTGATATACAGAGCTTCAAACCCATGTGCAAGGCTGATGCGGGCCCAGATGCAGATGTGTAGCAAAGGGCTCGTGCAGCGTGGTACGCAGTGACCGCTCACTACGAGTAAATTCCTCGAGTTTCACGCCTGGAATTAGCATCACATGTGGATCACTCCACAAGATTCTACTTCTTATTCTTGTTACCACTGGCAACTCTCAGCCCTCAAACTATTCACCATAAAACAATAATGAAATGCAAACACAAAACAACAGCAAGAAAAGGAAAAGTGAACAAACAAAACAAAACACTTTTCCTTCTTGAGCGCACAGCAGGGAACACTTGCCTCCCCCCCCCCCTTGCAAGCTGCAGGGTATGACCGAGTTCCAACAGACAGAACATGAGCAGGAGTGAGATGCACCAGCCCTGGGCTATAGAAACCTCTCTCTTGAGTTCCTCCCTGCCACCTCCCCTTTTCCAGGTCCATATCAATGAGCAAAAGATCCTCAGAATACCTGTTCTAAGAAAAACGAGTGATCCCATCTGTGTCTGAGCAGAAACTCTACCCCGTCTGATACCTCCTGACCTGGAATTGGTTGGTTGTTTATAGAAACATGAAATAAAAGTTGGTTGTGTTTAGCTGTCCACATACTAGTTTGTGGCAATAGCAGCTAGTGGCACCTTCATTAACCCAAGAACAAACATAAGAGGGCAATACTCAGACATGAACTTGGACCAGGATCAACAGAAACAATCAAAAAATCCCTAAAAAACCTTCTCCAGAAGTCGCCCTCAAGTTCTAAGGCCGCCGACCTTTCCCTGATGATAACTTAATTTTGGTTTACATGAATTATTATAGTCTACCAAGAATTTCACCAAAAATCCCTTTTAAAAAGCAGAAAGCACCAAAAGTAAGAAGCCTCCAGTGAATGTCATCAATTTGATGAGTTTGGTGCCCACCCTAGCCTGTGCTCAGGGCACAACTGCAGAGGTGGCTATACTTCCTGAGTTAACGTGTACAAAGCACTTAAGACCATGCTGCACACATTGCCAGCAGCCCTGATGAATTAAAGAATAAAATGAGAAGAAGCGATAGATGATGGCTCCCTCTCCTACTTCTTGTCAGATAGGATTATCTCTGACACCTTGTGGCTCCTTCTATCTTAAAAGGAAGTTGGTGAACAGTGATTGGAGGAACAGGGTACAAAGTGTAGGCACGAATGTGGCCAGTGGCGTGTCTCATTCCCGCCTCACCTGAGGCTCTCTCTCAGTGATATTGCCTAGCCTACTGGTGGCTCTCAAGGTACAACTGGACATAGGAAGCCACACTCCGGATCCAGACTGCCTGGCATGAGTCCTGCCTGTGTCACCTACCACAGTGCACCTGAGACAGTGCTTGACCCACGTGGCTCCATAGTAACATCAGCTATTATTACTGTAGTTCTTCCAGTACCTGCCAGCACAGAGAGGCATCCTGGACCAAGTCCCTGCCTCTTCTCCTTGGCAGATGCCAACACAGGTTGAACCTGGGAAGGCACCTTGTCCTGAAGCCTGTGCTCCATCAATATCCTGTTTGACTCAACACCACTAATTCAAGGGGAAAAAATGGTTAAATGATTTGTGACCTTCACAAATAGAATGGAGATAGCAAATCTTAAGAATTGCTATAGCAGTTTGGCAGACCTTGCTTTAGTCCTGTGACAGCTGTGGATGGAGGAATGGATGGATGGATGGATGGATGGATGGATGGATGGATGGATGGATGGATGGATAGATGGATGGATGGATGGATGGATGGATGGATAGATGGATGGATAGATGGATGGATGGATGGATGGATGGATGGATGGATGGATGGATGGATGGATGACCTGGTTACAACAGGTTTCAACTGCATGATTGGGCTATGCTACCAATGCCACCATTCTCAACAGTTAAATGGAGGAATTCCATCTATCCCATAATGACAAGAGAAAGAAGTAATGGCTATAAGACATTAAAATACATAAAGCTAAGAGCTATCAAATGCATGTAATAGGGAGGACATATTTTCAGTTATATATTCCATCAACTTATGGTCCAGTGTATAAGGAAGAAGATATTGCATACCTGCTGGGGTTAACATCAAGTTACCTGACAAAAAGTCCTGGTGTCACATCATAGCATGGGCCAGGAGGAACATTCTAGAAAAATGGATAGGCTGAGAGATAGAAACAGAGAGATTTATTCAGGCCCACCTACTAAGTGCCAGGTGTTTAATGGGTGTCCCCTCATTTAATCCTCACTAAATCTATGTTTTCCAGACAGCTTTCAGGAAACCATCTGTCCCTGTGATAAAAGCTGGCCTCGGGAATTATAATGACCTGGATTGAGAACTGGACTTTGTCACTTTCCAGCTGCCCTATTTTAAAAGAGTTATAACATCTCTCTGAATCAGTGAGAAGTAAATGAATTAACATATGGAAAACACCTGGTGTGCCATAGGTGCCTAAGAAATATGAATCTTTTTTCCTCTTCTATTAGTGGTTCTTAACTTTGCACATTGGTATCACTTGTGGAGCTTTAAAAAAATACTCCTGACTGAGTCCTTCCTCCAGAGGTTTGCATTTAATTGGTCCAGAGTGAGGACTGGCCATGGGCATGGGGATTTTTTAAAAGCTCTCCTGGGTGAATCTAAAGTGCAGCTAAGGTTACAAAGCACTTGTCTTAATTGAATCATCCAGTATCACATAGGGAGTTAGAGGGTGATGCAATAAAAGTATCGTTAATCACATTGGGCAGAGTTATCAGAACTGGGAATTCTGGAAACTGCTGTTGCTCCCTTCTGCTATTAAGGGAAAGAGTAACCTTTCCCTTAATGAAAGTGCTCCCTCCACCGAATGTCCTCCAGGGGAGAGCCAATTTATTCAGTGAGGGAAAGGCCAGACCCCTTGTTTTATCTTGATAAAGGATACCGTTTGGGGGAAACTAATTCTTTAGAATGAAGTAAATGCTTTAAAAAGTCAATGGGTCTAATTCTTGAAGCCAAATGTGTGTTCCAGGAGCCAAGATAATGGTCAGAGTTCTGCCCTCCAAAGGGACAGCTGAGATTTCGGACTCAGGGCCTTGTTGTGTGACAAGTTCCTTAAATTTTCCAGTCTGTGCAGGACATACCCGCTGTTAAAAAGAGCTGTGAAAGCTTGGTCTTCTCAGGAAAAAAATAATGCTATATTCATCTACACCCACAATTGTTTACACATACAATGTTAGGAAGTTCACAAACCGCTTAAATTTTTCTTAATTAGATAAGCTCTAAAATCCCCTCCCACTTTGATAAAATTATTTTATTCCTGTTCGAATATTGTTTAAAGGTTATTCTCCATGGGTGGGCTCTCCTGGGAGGTTGCACTTGAGAGGGGGACTTCTGAGAGGTCTGGGGGCTGAGCAGGAAATAAGGCACTGCATCTCAGCAGAGGGTGAATCATTTCAAGGACCTTGGGCTGAGGCAGCCCAGTCCAGTATCTAAAAAAAAAAAATCCTCATGAAAAATAATCAGGCTAAAGAATTACAATATTAACTCAATTCCCTCCTCTGGAATTTGTGCCATTAAAATGATTTTCAAAGTCTGGTATAGAAAATTCACATTTTGTTATCGTGTGCAAAGCTGCAGAGCTCTGCTGAGCAGCAGAGCAGGCTGGAAGGTGGAACCGGTGCGTGTGCTGAAATCCACTCTCCCAGCAGCTAGCTCATTGTGTGATTCGATCCCAGGCAAGTTGTTTCACCTCTCAATGCCCCTGCCTGTAAACTGCAGATAGCAGTGCTAACCTCACAGGGCTGGTATGAGGAATAGCTAATAAAATGTGATAGTGACACGCCCAATTTAAATGCAAACGGCTGTAAAACAACGAAAAGCATATTTAAACATTTCCACTGCTAGAAGTTGGGGGGAGGGAGACAATAGGGCTTTGAGAGGAGAACATTTATTTTTCTCTCTACTGTACACTCCGGTTAATCAATGCGTGTTTATTTTTCTACGTGTCAGACACCGTGCTAGGCTCTGGGAAATAGAGACCAGTTAGTTCTCATGAAATCTGCAGTCTGCCATTCCAGGGAGGATATGTAAAACTCATTGTAAAAATATTCTCAATCACAACTCTATTTTTTTCTATAATACAGTAGAACTGCTATAGTTGACTTTAAGTTGACCTTAAGTTGACCATCAGTCTGGGCATGTACTACATGTCCATAACCATATAATGGGCCGAGTTCCTTATGTTGACCACCTCCGTATGTTGGCCAGTTTTTACAGTCTCTCGGATGGTCAACTTACAGAGATTCTACTGTATTTACTAAACTATCTGTCTATATAAGATAGTGCTAGGGGCTTTGGGAAATGCAAAGGTTTACAAGATACATCACTACCTGTGAAGCGTTTGAAATCTCGTCTTAAAGAGATGACATGAGGACAAGTGTAAATAGTCCAAGGCCACGTAAGAGCCACTGCCGAGAGAATGTTCAACTTTCTCTTCCTCGTGTGTTTGTTTTTCATTTGGGCTATTCTCTTTCTACTCTGTCCTTCTCTTCTGAGAATCTCTTCCAGGTTCAGCTGTGTGATTCCCTAATAACAGAATTTCCTTCCTTTCTTTCTTCTTAAAGGCTGATTAATATTCCATATATACACCTTTCCTTTATCTGCTCATCCATCAGCTAGCAAGGGTTGATTCCACCTCTTGACAGTGGTGAATGGTGCCACGATGGACATGGGAGTGTGGGTGTCTCTCCCAGGCATTGATTTCATTTCCTTTGGACACACATTCAAAAGTAAGATTGGTGGATTATATAGCACTTTTATTTTAATCTTTTGAGAAATTGGATACTGTTTTCCATAATGGCTGTACCAATTTACATCCCATAAGCAATGTGCAAGGGTTCCCTTTTCTTCATATTCCCGCCAACACTTGTCACCTTTTTTTTTTTTTCCTCATTTTTTGGCCGAGGCTGAGTTTGAACCTGCCACCTCCGGTATATGGGTCCAGCGCCCTACTCATTTGAGCCACAGGTGCCACCCCCTTGTCATCTTTTTGAAAATAGCCGTCCCTACTGGTGTGACATATTTCCTTGTGGTATGCCCCGTGTGTGCTCCTTTGTGTCTGGCTTGGTGCAACGTAATGTTTTTGAGATTCATCCATTTTGCTGCATATATTGATGTGTTTCTTTTCATTCCTAAGTAGTATTCGTTTGCATGAATTTGCTTGTCCTTTCAATTATTGAAGGACATTTGTCTTGTTGTTAGGTGGACGATAAGGATCTTCAGGACGATAAGGATGACACCTCTTTGTCGAGGTGAGCATCCTGACCGTGCTGCCCCACTTTAATCATGCCCCAAGCAATTGCCTACACCTGGAGTAGGGAGGCAACACCCTACCAATCTACCAATCAGAATATAGTGTGCCAGCGGCAAAAGAGTGAGAGGACTCTAGCTCAGGAGCCAAGCAGCATAGGCACCACAGAGTCTGGAAGGTGACCTAGAACAAGCCCAAGGCTAATTATTATGTCAATAACTTAAATCTGCATTGCAGATCACACCCCAATGGGCTTTCAGAGAGGCTCATGGGAGATACGTTTGCACAGTAACACTCAGTGGTTCCAAGGCGACCTCACAACTAAGACATGGGGCTCAATCCAGGCATAAAACAGGACCCACTGCTATAACTAAGGCCTAGGTGCCCCTTTCATTGTTTATGGCAAATGCACCTTGCTCTGTAATCTTATATCTTACTGTTTCTCTGTAAACCTATCTCTCTCTTCCTCATCAAACTTTTTCTCACTTTTGCCTTGCTTTGGTAGTTCTGGTGATTCTTTGGCTAAGGATACACCAAGAACCAAGAACTAGACAACTGCCTGGATTCTAACATTGTTTCCAGGTTCTGGCTATTATGATAAAATTGCTACAAATACTCTTATGCAAGGTTTTCTGTGGACATATACCTTTTATCTCTCTTGAATAAATACCTAGAAGTGCTGGATCATGGTGAGGTGTATATTTTGTTTTATAAGAAACTATCATACCTTTGTCAAAATGATTGTAACATTTTATACTCCCACCAATAATGTAAGAAGGTTCCAGTTTTTCCAAATCCTCACCAGCACTTGGTATTATCATTTTTCTTTTTACTTTTTAGCGTCTTAATCAGTGTAAAATGATTTCTAATTGTGGTTTTCATTTGCATATTCATGAGTAATTATACTGAGCACTTTTTTATATGCTTTCATGTGTATCAAAATACACAGTTCGTATGTTTTATGAGACGTCTGTTCAAGTCTTTTATCTGATTTATAATGCATTGTTTTATCTCTTTGACTATTAAATTACTGGAATTCTTTACATATTTTAGATACAGTCTAAAAGTCTCTTGTTATATAACTTTACCAAGAGTGGTTTCTCCCAGGCTATAGTTTGCCTTTTCATTTTCTTAATGGTATTTTTGATGAGTAAAACTTTTACATTTGATAAAATCCAATATAGAAAATTTATTTTCTTTTATGATTAGTACCTCAGGGTTTTCTCAAAGCCAATGGGGGGGGGGGCGGTGTTTGTTTAATGATAAAATTTTTGTAAATATCATATAATGTTTATGAAAAACATAAACATGAGAGAGAGAGAGATTTAAAAAATAAAGAATTGACTCATCTGATTAGGGGAGGCTGAGAAGTCTCAAGATCTGCGGTTGGAGATCCAGGACATATCAATGCTATAAGTTCCAGTATAAGAGCAAAAGATGACCAAGTCCCAGCTCAAATAGTCAAGATGAAAAGGTTCCCTTGTACTCAATCTTTTTGTTCTCTTCAGATCTTCAATTGATTGGGAGCCACTCACATTAGGGACAGCAATCTGTTCTACTCAGACACCCATTCAAATGTTAATCTCCTCCAGAAACACCCAGAATAATGTTAGACCAAATGTCTGGGTACCCCATGGTCCAGTAAAATTGACACAAAATCAGTCATGAAGATGTCTTTAGAGTCCTGTCTAGGAGGTCTTTGCTTACTCAAGATGTTTTTTATGTTTTATCTCTTATTACTTTTGGCATATATTATGACAAAGAGTCTTCTAGAACTAATATTTGGAAAAACAATCTTTTCCTCATTTAATTATATTGGGCCTTTGTCAAGAATCACTTGAATACATGTCTTTTTCAAAACTCCTTCATGTTCCGCTGATCTACTTGTCAATTTTTATATCAATACCACACTGTCTTGACTACTTTAAGTTAAAAGTCTTTATATTCATTTATCTATTGCTACATAACAAATTATCCTAAAATTTAGCAGCACAAAACAACCAACATTTATCCTTTCACACAGTTTCTGAGGATCAGGAATCTGAAAGCAGCTAAGCTGGTGGTTCTGTCATAAGGTCTCTCGAGAGGTTGCAGTCATGCTATTGGCCAGAGTTGTGGTCATCTGAAGGCTGGCTGGGTCTGGAGAGTCTGCTTCCAGGGCCATTGATGGAGCTGTTGGTAGAGCCCTCAACTCCTTGCTGGCTTCAATCCATCATCTTAGGGGCCTCTACATGGGGCAATTCATGATGAAGAATCTGGTTTTCCACAGAGCAAGTGACATGAGAGAGAGAATAAGAGAGAGTCACCATGATGGGTGTCACACATCTTTTATAACTTAATCTCAGAAACAATAAAGCACCAATTCTGCCATATTCTATTATCACACAGACCAACCCTGATGCACTGTGGGAAGGGACTGAACAAGGATGTGAGTATCAGCAAGTGGGGATCTTTGGGAGCTATTTTGTGGAATATTTACCACAGTCTTGAAATCATGGTGTATAAGTCACCTGACCTCTTTTTTCTTTTTCAAGATAGTTTTGGCTACTCTAGATTCTTTTCATTTTCATATAAATTTTAGAATCCCTTGTCCAATTTCTAAAAATACTAAAAATTCCTACTGGAATTTATACTGGGATTTATATCTATAATCTATAACATAATATATAATCCATTTGGGAAAAATTGATACCTCATCAATTTTGACCAATGACTGAATATGGTATCTCTCTTTTTAGCTTTTTAATTTCTTTCACCAGTGTTCTTTATTTTTCAGTGTAGAGGTACTACACATTTTCATTAAGTTATTTCTAACACTTTTATGTTTTCTGATGCTATTTTTAAAATTTTATTTTCCAAATGTTTTTTGCTTATATGTGAAAAGTGAATAGATTTTTAAAATACTTTATATACTGCAACTTTTTCAAATTCACTTATTAGTTCTAGTAGTTATTGTACAGATTCCTTAGGATGTAAGCAATGAAATGACACTGGTTTTCTTCCTTTCTACTAGTTCTGCCTTTCCTTTCTTTTTTTCTTGCCTTTATGCACTGTCTAGCACAGGGACCAGCAAATATTTTCTGAATGGAGCCCTATTATAAATATTTTAGGTTTTGCAGGTCACACAGACTCTGTCGTAACTACTCAACTCCACTGTTATGGCACAAAAACATCCACATGTAAATGAATCGAGATGACTGTGTTCTGTTAAAATTTTATTGCCAAAGAAAGGTGACCAGGCTAGAAAAGTTTAAATGTATTAAAATCATGAAAATTGAGGAAAGACCTGGGAATTGTTCCAACCTGAAGGAAAGTAAAGAAATATGACAATTAAACATGACATATGATCCTGGATTGGATTCTTTTCTTATAAAGGACATTATTGAGGCAATTGGTGAAACCTGAGTGGGTCTGAGGATTAAATGATAGTGATATGTCAATGTTAATTTTCTGATTGTTATGGTTGTTCTTGTGATTACATAGGAGCATATCCTCGTACATTAGGAAATCTCAGTCAGATATTGAAGCTGATGGGATATTATGTTGGCAGCTTACTCTCAAATCACTCAGAAAAAAAGCTCTTTGTACTATTCTTGCAAAATAAAAGCATATTATTGGGCCATGTGATGTAAAAAGCAGTTGTGGACTTATGGCATAAAGAAGGATGAGGCTAGAAACCCAGAAGGGTGTCTCAGGGCTCCAATGTGAGATGTGGATTCTGGTGGAGAGCTTGGCTCTGTCTGTACGTCTTACCATAGACTTTATGTATTTTGCCTTTACAACCACTCAATGAAGTAAGATTAGTGTCCTTGCTACATATTGCTAGATGTCCGTAACTTTTGAGGCAAATTATGAATAATCTCAAACAAGCTCTAAAATAAAGAGCTCCCTAATTTGGTAAAAATTCCCTTCACATATATCATCACATTCCTATAATCATTGACAAGGTATTATTAACCCATTTTGCAGATGAGAAAGTCGAGTTTATTAAACCCTGTCCAGATCCAACCCAGGGCTCTGATATAAGTCCTAGGCTCTTTCCAATAACCACAAGGGTCCCAGTTTTTACCCAATATCTTTTGCTTCAGGTAATCTCCTGAAATGATAGAATCTCCAAAAGTCACAAGGAAGCTTAAAAGTCAGGTAGCCCATTTCCAATCAGATTTCAGAGCCTAGACACCTGTATAACCTAGTGTAAAATACGATTTACACAGACGATTTCCTCATCTGATAATAATAGCCTGCTATAGATATATGATGAGTCAATGCATGGGAAAGACCCCTAAAAATTACATTTCACACTAAAGAAATGTATTATCATTTAGCTGAACTTTCCTCTACTTTTTAAGAGCATGTTTGTAGGTTTCTTTTTATCCCTGTACTTTGCCCTGAATGATTGCTTTATTGAATTCTCATTTTGATTTTTTTATTGTGGTAAAATATATGTAACATAAAATTTATCACTTTAACCATTTTTAAATGTACAGTTTGGTGGCATAAGGACATTCATATTGTTGTGCAACCATCACAACAATCCCTTTTGAGAACTTTTTTTTTTTTATTTTATTTGTATATTTTTGAGACAGAGTCTCAAGCTTTTGCTCTGGGTAGAGTGCCATGGTGTCACAGCTCACAGCAACCTCAAATTCTTGGGCTTAAACGATTCTCTGTCCTTAGCCTCCCAAGTAGCTGGGACTACAGGTGCTCACCATAACACACGGCTACTTTTTCATTGCAGTTGTCATTGTTGTTTAGCAGGCCTGGGCCAGGCTCGAACCCATCAGCCCAGGTATATGTGGCCAATGCCCTACTCACTGAGCTACGAGCACCAAGTCACAAGAACTTTTTTAACTTCTTCAGCTGAAACTCTGTGCCATTAAATACTAACTGGCAACCACCATTCTACTTTCTGTGTCTGAATTTGACTACTCTAAGTACCTCATGTCAGCAGAACCAAACAATATTTGTCCTTTTGTGACAAGCTTTTTTCACTTTGCATAATGTTTTCAAGGTTCTTATCGTGTTTCAGAATTTTCCTCCATTGGAAGGCTGAATAATATTTCATTTTGTGTACAGACCACAGTTTGTTTCTCCATTCATCTGTCAGTGGACACTTGGGTTTGCTTCCATCTTTTGGTTATTGTGAATAATGCTGCCATGAACATGGGTGTGCAGATATGAAGTCTGACACTTAAGTTCATGAACTTACCACTGTGTGCTTACAGCACTGTACAAGCAGCTCACTAATGTTTCATAACCTTGGTCTATCAGTGTCCCAGCTGTTTTCCTGTTGGCGTGTAGCGGCATCTTGCTGAGTGGCGTTCATTATCTTTGTTGTGTGTTTTTGTGTGCTGTTGCGAGAATACTGGAGGTTGAGTTAGAGCAACAAACATTCAATTTCTTGTTAAACTTGGCAAAAGCAGAAGTGAAATTAGGAACATTTTAGTCTAAGTTTATGGGGATCGTGCCATGAAGAAAACAGCTTTGTACAAATGGATTAAATGTTTTTCTGAAGAGAAAGAAAGCATCACTGATGAAGAAAGGATAAGCAAAACTGATGAAAACCTGCAAAAATTTATAAAATTGTGTCAGAACCCTCAGCTGACTGTGAGAAGCATAGCAGATGAAGTAAACATCAAAAGAGAAACAGGAAATTTTAGCTGAAAATCTTGACAAGAGGAAGGTGTGGCTCTTGCATCACGACAATGCACCAGCTCACATGGCACAGTCTATATGGAAATTTTTAGCCAGTAGACAAGTAACTATATTGGAACACCCTCTCTATTCACCTAATCTGCCCCCCAGTGACTTTTTTATTTACTTGAAGATAAAGGAAATATTGAAAGAAAGACATTCTAATGTCAGTCAGGACATCATGGGTAATACCATGATAGCGCTGATGGCCATTCCAGAAAGAGTTTTGAAGGGTGGACTGGGCTCTGGTGTCAGTGCACAGCTTCCCAAGGGGAGTACTATGAAGGTGACTATAGTGATATTCAGCAATGAGGCATTGTAGCACTTTTTCTAGGATGAGTTCATGAACTTAATTTTCCAATCTCATATGTGTTAGAGTTCTCACTTTTAATTCTTTCAAGAATATACCCAGAAGTGAAATTGCTAGATCATATGGCAATTCTCCATTTAATATTTTGAGGCATGACCACACTGTTTTCCACAGTGACTGCAACATTTTACATTCCCACGAGCTATGCACAAGGGCTCTAATTTCTTCACATCTTCACCAATACTTGTTATTTTCCAGGTTTTTAAAATAACAGCCACCCTAATGTGTGCTGTGTTTTGATTTTTTGATGCTCCCTGTGAAGAGTTAAGTTGGATTGTCCCCCCTCCCAGATATATTGAAGATACATTGAAGTCCTAACCCCCAGAACCTCAGAATGTGACCTGTAATTAGTAATTATCTAAGATGAGGTCATATTGGAGTAGAGTGGGCTCCTAATGCAGTATAACTGTATCCTCACACGTCATCAGGAAAATGCCATGCGACAATAGAGACAGAGATTGGGGTTATGCAGCTGAGAGCCAAGGAATGCCAAACATTGCTAGCAAACCACCAGAAGCTGGAAAAAGGCAAGGTTTCCAAGGAAACATGGACTGACTTGATTTTCGTTTCCAGCTTCCAGAGCTATGAGCCAGTACATTTCTGTTGCTTTGCTGTGGTAGCACCAGGTTAGGGTAGGGCCACCCCACTTTGGAAGCCCAAATGTCATGTCTTCTGCAGCCCCCCAAATGACCTTCTTAATTGCGTCTCAGAAAGTCTGCTTCTTAAACCACCCTGCCCTTCCTCCCCTGCCTTCTTCCCCAACCTGTGCTCAAGGAATTCATTCAGTACATATGTATTGAGGTCCTACTACGCTCCATGTACTGTTCTAGGAGCTGCTGATATGGTAACATCTTTAAATATATTTGTCTCTTAGTGATTGTGAAAAGTTTTTTTTTTTTCTTACTGTATCACCTAAAGTGTTAATAAATTTTAAGGGTCTATCTCATATTTTTGCCTTATTTCTACTCTTTTCAAAACTCTAAAAAGTTATTTTCTTCCACTTTTAGCCTAGGTTTGGAACTTTCTCACATAAAATGGCACTTTTAATTTCACAGCCACATTTCATCAGATGGAAATTACAGCATGTTAGAATTATGGAAATCGGATCTATTCTAACTCACATCTTGTTCTCAAACATGATGTGCTATGATTTTGTGCATGCTCTGATTAGTATTCGTGTGAATTGGGGTGTGAATGTTTTATAAAATAGACATTATTTCCCTTTTTATCTCCCTTGCTTGCTGCTAATTCAAGGTCAGGTGGTCCCTTGCTTCAAGTTTAAGCCCAAAGGACAGAAAGATCACCAGCTAATTCTCTGTCTCTCAGGTGGGGGCCAAGGAACACCCACCTGAGAGACAGAGGTTGGGGGACAGGGGACTGGGAGTGAGGTGTGCAGTGATGGCTTGAGATTAGCAGATCTGGTGGTCTGTTCTTCCTTCTGTTCCTTTTGAGTCTCCTCTGAAATCACAGAGAAACACTGGAGCAAAAAGATAAGATACTCCATCTGAGAATTGAACTTTCTGAGGAAATACTGAAAAATTAAATCATTGAGAAGGAACTCTTTGGAACAGTTCTAGGACCCATTCAGAACTCCACCTGAGACACCAGGCCAAATCACCTCATTGAGATATAAACGCATCTAGAATTAAATTCAGTGAATGCGCTTTTCAAAATTTCTATGACCACATAGCTGGATCAATCATTTCATAATCACTACTCTCAATAGGTCAAGATAGTTCAAAGCTAAATATTCGGCAAACTACACCCAACTTTTAATTATATTTTTGTAAAAGTAAGAACGAAGGATGAAAAGGAGAGGAGAATGGAGAAACGCTAGGAGGGAGGAAGGAATAGAAAGAGGAAGGGAAGAAAGATATGTAAATTTCCATACTTTAAGGTACCTGATGTGTTCAAAGAAAATATTAGTTGTCCCTTCTAACTAATAGTATGTGTTGCACCTCCATGGTTTGTGATAAACAAAAGCATTACCAAGACTGTATGTTCTGGGACATGTTCTAATAACAGCAACTTTCCTTGGGTCACCAAAAAAAAAAAAAAAAAAAATTCATTCCAGAATTAGCTGGAGTCAGATATTTTGGTTGTTTTTGTCTGAGTTAATTCCCAGCCACACAACTATAGGAGTGCTCCTGTCAAGACAAGAATGCAAAGACCTACAAGGCTTAGGCCCAGATGGTCCTGAAGTGTCTGACACCTGAGCTAGACAGAGGGATCACATTAGAGTCAACCTAAACATGAAAGTGGAACATAGGAAGGCCTGGATCTCCTCCTTAGAAAATGTCATTCAACCCACCCAAAGCATTCTTTCCTCCCCCAAAAAAGAGAGATGAAAATTCCCACTGATATCTCCCTTGCTAGCTGATGGTCTCTTGCTTCAAGTTTAAGCCCAGAGGATGGGAAGATCACTTGTCTCTTAGGTGGAGGCCAAGGAAGCATCTCCTATGCCTGACCCAAAGTAGGAACTTAACCTATATTGGTTTCCTTGCTACCTCCCTCCGTCACCTCCACAAAGGGGAGAACTGCTCTGGTTTCTACCTGGGGATGAGTGTACAATTCCTTCTCATCAGAGCAGACTGGGTAGTGGACAGCAGGTCTATGTGAGCTGACAGACAGCAATGGTCTTGTCTGGCCACTCACCACTCGTGTGAACTTGGACAAAGGACTCAACTTATCTGAGCTCAGTTTTAGCTGTCCCATGATAATATTAATAACAGCTCCTAGCATATGTTATTATAAAGCTTAAATGAAATAGTAGGTACTCCATAAAGACTGCTCCAGTACATGCTTCATAAAGACTGGATTGCATTATGAACTTGGCACAGAGTAAATGCTCAGGGCAGGAGGGTTATTGTTATTATTTATCCACTGAAAAATGAATTATTGGTATAAAGTTATCTTGCTCTATATTGGGTTCTGGTTATATTTTTTTAAGACCCAATGTCAACTAGTAAACACATTATTTGTTTCAATTGGCAGATGCCCCCAGGATGTGCCAAATCAGAGTGTCCCTCTACCTGGCTTGGGAGCTCTCACAGCTGTGAGACTATTCAGGTCAGTGGTAGAGGAAAGGCTAAGTGGGGCGACCCAGACTCCCTGCTTGGGGCCAGGATCCACAATAAGAGCCTGTGGAAATTACTAGACATACTTCATCATTCACTCATTTATTTAACAAATACATGTCGAGCACCTTCAAGCGTTGTTTGAGATTCTGAATGGGGCACAGAATAGCCTCCTGCTCCCTTGATAATCCAGTTAGAGAAGCAGACAAGAAAGGAGCAGCGAGCCCCATAAACCTGTAATTACTGACTGTTTGGTGCTATGATAGAGAAGAACGTGGTGTTCTGGAAGAACAATGGGAGGGGCAAAATTAAAGTCAGGGCAGGGAAGCCCTCCCTGAGGAGGTGAGCCTGAGGAAGAGGAGGAACTATCCAGGGGGCAGGAGGCCCACCCTTGTGTCCTGCCCTTCAGCCTGGAACTGCTCCCTCAAGGCCTTTCCTCAGTCTTCACTAGGTGTCGTGCTTGATGCTGGGAACACAGGCCAGTTGCTTCCCTGGGGGCTGATAGTAGGGGTGGGGGGAGACAGTCAGCAGTGTTGACAATAGAGTCACAAGCCTCCACATTAGGAGTCTCCAGGAGAGGCTACTCTAAACTAAAGGAGATCCTAATAGTTTAGAGACCACAGTTGTGCATTCTCCACAGGGCGTGGGGAATGAACGGACACCACATGTGCCATCCTTTAGGCAGCAGGTGTTTCCAGAAATATAATTTCACATTTGGAAAATGAATAGCAGTTGTAATCACTGCACGGTACAGATCCAGATGTTCTTTAAATAAGTATTTACTGAGCAGCTAGTATGGACCAAGCACTGTTCTCACTGCTGAACATGTAACAGTGAACAAATCAGGAAGACCTGCTAGCAGGAAAAAAAAAAAAAAAAAAGGCTGGACATAGTCCTCTTGAAGGTTATAAAAAAAAATTGGAAAAAGCCCAAAATTAACAAGGCATGTGACCCATGTTCTTAATCACATGTGATGATGTCACAGATGTCTGTCCGTTCACAGATGTCTGTCCGTCCACAGATGCTTAGTGAGTGCCTACTCTGTGCTGAGCACACTATGGCATAGTGTTCAGCCAGGCAGATGTAGTTGCTGTTCTCTTGCGTAAAGAGCTAAGGGCAAGGTTTCTCAGAATCCCCCTGGAGACAGAGTCAACTGATGTGGTTGTTTATGCTGTCCCCCTAGCACCACCCTGAAGTACTATAAATCTGTCCAGGAGAGGCCCTGAAATCTGCATTTTATTTTATTTTTTAATGTTTTATTTTTTATTTTTTGAGACGGAGTCTCACTTTGTTGCCCCTAGTAGAGTGTCATGGTGTCACTGCTCTCAGCAACCTTCAACTCTTGGGCTCAAATGATTCTCTTAGCCTCCCAAGTAGCTAGGACTACAGGCACCCACTATAATATCCTGCTATTTTTAGAAACGGGAGCTCGCTCTGGCTCAGGCTGGTCTTGAACCTGTGAGCTCAGGTAATCCACCTGCCTTGGCCTCCCAGAGTGCTAGGAATACAGAAATCTGCATTTTAAATGAGTCCCCCAACAGATTCACCTGCCCACTACAATGTGAGAGCCCCTGTCTAGGGCTCCATAGCAGATGAACTCCTACCATGTGTGCAAATGTGAATGTTTTCTGTTTTATTCACTAAAGCATAACATTAATCCTGATGCCACTGGCTACTGATGCTTTAAGATAAAAATTGATTTCATAGTTACATAAATCCATGATGTATATCCATTAAGAAGGACATCAGGGGCTGGGCATGGAGGCTCATGCCTGTAGTCCTAGCACTGTGGGAGGCCGAGGAGGGTGGATTGCCTGAGCTCAGAGGTTTGAGACCATTCTGAGCCAGAGTGAGGCAGAGTGAAACCCAGTCTCTACAAAAAAAAAAAAAAAAAAAAGCCCGGTGTCGTGCTGGGCGCCTGTAGTCCCAGCTACTTGGGAGGCAAAGGGCAAGAGAATCGCTAAAGGAAGAAAAGAAAAAAAAAATCAACTTCAAACTAAGATAAGTAAAAGCAAAATTTAAATGCAAAAAGGGCATAAGGGATTTAAACTTCTCAAAAGAGAGCCTGATCCAGTTGAAACCTCTGAACAAGCAGAAACTCACAGACATTAAAAGATTTGCCTCAGGTCACACATCTGGGGTAAGAAGACAGCCATCCCGACCCCTGGCCTGGGCCCCTTTTACTCACAGAATCCCCATTATGAAACACCTTGGTGCACGGTGCACTTGGTCTTGGCTGTGGCTGGTGTATAGTTGTCCACAGAGCCTATTCCCAGCTCTCAGGGACACTTCTGCTTCCCTTGTCAGATAGGACACAACTTCTACTTCCAGGACTCAAGAACAAGTTCCAAGAAGTAACCAACCAGGAGAACACAGACCAGCCCAGGCCAGGGCTCCTGCCAGGCATCTCCTGCACTAGTCTGACCTGCTGACGCTGCTGGAGTCTTTGAAGCCAAGTGGACTTTTTAAAAGCTGACTTCCTGAAGTGAGGAATAATTATTTTCATATGTGAACATGGAAAAATGTAGATAGTGACGACAATGTACGAGTGCAGGTTGAAAAACAAAACTTCCTCCCTGCCAAAAGAATTCTTCCAGGATTCTCTCATATTTTCCACACACTTCCACAGCAAAAGAACTTAAGGCAAGTTCACCAAGACAGAAGAAATTTCACTTAAAATTTGCTCAAATGTGACCTGGATCCCACATCTGTTAATGTGCAATAACCACATTTGCCTCTTAGGTCTCCTAGAATCTGCTTTATAATCATACAAGTAAAGGGTATAGGTGAGTGTATGCGTGTGCACCCAGATCTTCTGATTTTTTCTCAGGAAACTGAAGATGTCAATTTTATGGGCACTTCTTAATTTTTATTTTATTATTTTTTATTATTACTTTTTTTTTTGTTTGGGATTCATTGAAAGTACAAAGAATTAGATTACACTGATTGCATTTGCTAGATAAAGTCTTGCTTATAATTGTGTTCCACCCCCAAGAGGTGCTCCATACACTGTGACCCCCCATCTCCCTCCCCCCTCCCTTCTCCCCACTCCATCATTCCCCTACCCCACCCTTGTATTAGTTCATCTACTGACTTCATATTACAATAGAGTCCATTGGATTCTTGCTTCTCTATTCTAGTGATGCTTTACTACGAAGAATGTGTTCCACCTCCATCCAAGTTAATACAAAAGATATAAAGTCTCCATCTTTTTTAGTGGCCGAATAGTATTTCATGGTATACATGTACCACAGCTTGTTAATTCATTTCTGGGTTGGTGGGAATTTAGGCTATTTCCACATTTTGGCAATTGTAAATTGAGCTGCAATAAAAAGTCTAGTGCAAATGTCCTAATGATAAAAGGATTTTTTTCCCTCTGCCCAGTAATGGGATTGCAGGATCAAATGAGAGGTCTAATTTGAGTTCTTAGAGGAGTCTCCATACTTTCTTCCAAAAAGGTTGTAATAGTTTGCAGTCCTATGAACAGTGCAAAAGTGCTTCCTTCTCTCCATGTCCACATCATCATCTGCAGCTTTGAGACTTTGTGATGTGGGCCATTCTCACTGGGGTTAGGTGATATCTTAGGGTAGTTTTGATTTGCATTCTCTGATGATTAGGAATGATAAGCACTTTTTCACGTTTGTTAGCCACTCATCTGTCTTCTTTAGAGAAGCTTCTGTACATGTCTCTTGCCCAGTGATATAGGGGATCTTGAAGATATCAGCCAGGGAAAAATTTTATGAAGACTTTCGTGGCAATTGCAGCTACAAAAATAAACAAATGGGACTGAATTAAACTGAAAAGCTTCTGTACAGCTAAGGATACAACAACCAAAGCAAACAGACAATCTTCAGAATGGGAAAAGATATTTGCATGTTATGAATCAGACATAAACTTGATAACTGGGATCTATAGAGAACTCAAATTAAGGAACTTCGTAATGTTTAAAATACCACACCAGTCAAAGCAAACACATCTACAGTTCAGCTTTGGCTAACAGGCATCCAGTTTCTCATTCTGGATCCACTCTCCTCACCCTGTTCCCTCTCGCATTCTGTCCTTGTCCCCCTTTAAGAGAA